>JAHZMX010002185.1:0-15692 GCA_027743895.1 Seira musarum | reverse complement strand
TCTCAGATGATGTACCACAAACGAGCTCTTTCTGTATAAGTATTTCCTAGAAAAGTTTTCAGATTTACTCCAAACAGCCTTCACAAACTTCACATGGAATTACCTTGTGGTTAAAGGAAAAGTGATAAGAAATTATGTTTAGCAAGAAGTATATGTATACTAGATACAGTATAAATATGCACTTCTTTATTTAAAACGAAACATGCAACAGTGATCACTTCGGTATGCATTGCACCAGGAGGATATTATTGGGAATACTTAGACCATTTTATAACCAAAAAAGTTTAAAATTCTTCGTAAACTATGCAGTATATCGTACAACGTATACAAATACTCAAATTTACTACTTTTCAGGCGAATCGATTTTATTGTAGGGATGAATAGGTAATCAATTATCTTCGCAGATGAGCCATTTCATTGGCATGAGTATTGGATGCTGCGTACATCTCAACCCAAAATTTGAGTAGACATGTTTGGACTAAATTAAATAAAAGCTAAAATCAATCAGTAGTTTTGAAATTTCACCTAAAGCTGGCCATGAGTGCTTGTCTGGATTGACTTGTCAGTATTATTTAAGTACTTACTTCTAGATCTACTTGCAATTGCAAATATCAAATTTAGACTTTAAGAAGACAAAATGAAAATGTTAAACGAACTTGACCATTTTATTTATCGTCGCTGGCTTAGTATTTGACAGCATTGGAACCTAAAAACGTTGTTTTTTTGTAGCTTATGATTACCTTTGCATTACTTTTATTGCAATACGATGACTGGATAAAGAGAAAAAATTCGAAGGAGGGTACCCCATTCCAAGAAGAATTATGGGAGTCATTACCAAGTTCTGTGCTGTCATGTCATGCTGTCGTGGTCATCTTCTTTGTCCCTTTTCTCTCGAATCGAAAGTAGAGCATGGTTGCCAGTAAAAAAACATTCGTAGTAATCGAAATCATTACCAGTCCATGTTTGTATAGAAGGAATAAGAAATCCATATTTGAAAAGCGTACAAGTCCTATCACAAGATGTTAAATGGTTTTTGTGAACTTGTGAAATCCGAAAAAAAATAAAGCTGATGCCTAAATCTCAAACTGAAACATATAAAATCCATTTCTCTCTCCACTGTGGACAACCCTTTTCTCTTCCCCACTGAGAATATTTAGGTGCATCTGTTATATCGTGCCAAATTTCTGTTTTTTAACGTCTCGGCCGATGTGTCTGTCTTCTAATTTCCTTCACATCTTAAAAAGAATGAAATTTATGTGCTCCGTTCCAGTTTACTGCGCAAGAGAAAAAAACCTTTCTTCTTCATGACTTTATTTTGAAAATATAACTGACTTGTGGGAGTAGTCAGAGAAAATGTATACCTACGTTAGAATTTCTTTAATTTAAATAAAACAAGAAAATTGGGATGTTTCCCATGTTCAATTAGTTGGTTGAATAGATAATTGAGAAAATAGACTTTAATGTATACATATCCCATCTCATCACGCAAACATTCTTTTTTTTAGAAATTGGTTGGCTATCTCCGAAACAAAAAAAAAAAAAAACAAAAAATCGCCATTAGCATCTTGAAAAAAGTACACAAAGAATATTACTTATTTGTAACTGTGTCCATCTTTGTGTGCGTTTTTATCGTAGTTTTGGTTTGTTTGGCGGTATTTCAGAAGAATGTACGAATTATTTATTGTAAAACAACTAATATTACTTATTTGTAACTGTGTCCATCTTTGTGTGCGTTTTTATCGTAGTTTTGGTTTGTTTGGCGGTATTTCAGAAGAATGTACGAATTATTTATTGTAAGACAACAAGTTTTGACTACCTTATTTCACCCTACCCATCGAATCCATTCTCATCGTCTGCTGCTTACATTTTATGTTATATCGTGATCCTGAACGCACCAACATAATTATAGATGATGATGATGAAGGGTGTATAATATTTTTTTTGAGATGGGAAACCGTGCTTTCCCATGAGAATTATCCTTTGACAGCTGACAACCAAGGGGAAAAATTGTAATTTACAAACGGGAGGCTATTTTGTCCGAGCTCAACTAGTATCTCGTAACTTCCATTCACTTTCTTTTTTGAAATTTTGCTATACACCCATTCATCTGTCCGTTTACATTACATTCAAATTGAATGTCATATTATTTGTGAAAGCTTACGGTTTGNGGAAACCGTGCTTTCCCATGAGAATTATCCTTTGACAGCTGACAACCAAGGGGAAAAATTGTAATTTACAAACGGGAGGCTATTTTGTCCGAGCTCAACTAGTATCTCGTAACTTCCATTCACTTTCTTTTTTGAAATTTTGCTATACACCCATTCATCTGTCCGTTTACATTACATTCAAATTGAATGTCATATTATTTGTGAAAGCTTACGGTTTGACGCATAAGATGATATTTTGTATGAAGCATTTTAAGGGATGCATGGTCGAAGAAGTAAGTAAGTAGTCCATGAGCTAGTGCAGGAAGACTACTTATCAAGATGTAAATACTTTAAGATGAACCAATTACTTACCGGCTGACAAGTTCTCATCGAGTTTCTCCTGTAGGGTTGTTGATGGACATCTCTCTGAGGAAGATCTTGGGGCAATCTTGGGAGCAACCTTTGTTGAAGCGTTGGAGGGAATGCTGCCACTGCTTTTACTCCTTTCGAGACGAGCTGTTGATGTCTTGCGTCCCCCCGTCGTCGTAGTTGTAACGAGTCCAGTTAAAACAGCTGGTGCAACTATTGTAGAAGGAGGTGATTGCATTACGACTTTTGTTGCTGCTGATGCCACAGCTTCTATTAGACCCGTTGTAACTGTGGCCATCGATGGCGACTCGAGTATTCTAAGGCAAGACAGTCGACTGTCCTCTTTGTCATTCTTCTCTGGAGTCTCGGCTTCTAGTTGTATGTCATTTTTTATGCTAGCATTGCCACCAGAACAAGATATAGTGGAGGGGCTTTTCGTGATGATGATCGCAGCAATGTCCATTGTGTACTCGCATCAAGAAGGATGTGAAGAGAATAAAAGCTAAAGTTACTTTCTCCCTTCTCAATTTACGTTTCCCTCCCAAGTACATCCATGTACTACATTATAGAAGGAGACCATGCTATTGGCTGCTAAATTGTATATCATGAAAGCAGTCGAATTGTCTTTCCTTTCTAAAAATAGTGCTTTCCTTGTTTCGACATACATTTCTTCGGGGAGAGCAGGAAGGGAACACTGCGTGGGTAAAGTGGCTTCACAATTAACTTTCACCGGATCACTTCCATTTTCCCTTTTAGAAGGTTACAGGAGAAAAGAATGAAAAAGACAAAGAGAGCCCATTCCTTACGTTGTCAACATCAAGACCAATAATGGACCGTTTTTTCTTCTTGTTCCAACTCTTTTTCTAAAATGCTTGTAGAGCTGCTCGTGCTTTCTCTCTTTAAAATCATTTTTGTATTCGTGATATACACCGAGAGAAAGGGACGTTACGTTTTAAATGTCTCCTTCTTTGCAATGCTTCGCTCCAGACATTTCAGTGTTGTTTGTTCAAAGCAAGCGAATAGTTTTTTTCCTCATCAAGACGCTCATTACCTAATTTTTCAACATTAATACAAGGAATTTGGTGAACATTTGCAAAATTAATGCGTCAGCATGAATGAAACCATTTAAGCACAAGAGCAATGATTTTTAAACGTGCGGAAAGGTAGTATGTATCTCATGTCCTTGTCCTTCTTCCTACACGAGATGTTCTAGTAACTCCCTTGACTTATGTAATATCGTATTAGAAAATATCATGGAACTTTTGGCTCGACGTCTCAGAAATATCATTCCCTCAAAAAATGACTGATTGATTACGGTAACGAAAGACTCATTTCAATATATTTTTTTACTTGAGCATTCTTCGTTAGCAATTTTTTTTTCTCACATGTGGTTGTACCTCTAGGTGTAGTTTTATTTAGAAAAATAGTAAGGATCTTCGATACGAATTTTTGTTTGTTTCAAAGCCCATATAGGAATTTTATCCTTGAATTGTATCACGCCTAAATAAAAACATTACATTATGAATATGCATGACCTCGAAACGTTTTCTTCACTGGTTATTCCATCCGCTCTGTAGAGGCTACGGTACTATAACTACTGCTAGTGTTATGTTGGCAAAAGTCAACAAAGAATGGGTCATTTTTATAGATCGCTCATAAGTCATGCACAATGGGGCAAAGTTTTCTTCCATTTTTCTCTTTGGAAAACGCATCAACGAATCTAGCAGGGGTAGTGGTGGAAAGTTGTAACAGCGTCACTGGTTTTCTAAAGTCCTCCCAAAACGGAAATTCCACATAGAACTCTGTAATTAAGATATAAAAGAGCATTAGATTGTGAATTTGTGATACTATAGGGGTAACCTGGAACTGTGTAATTTATCAACAATAGTTTGATACAATTTAAAGCATCGTCAAATAGCGTGAGAAAGTGCATTTTTAGTTTTGGCTTGCCTCTCTCAATTTATTTTACCGAAACTTTGAGTTAAGCTTATTATTATGTAGGTATGTTTAAAAAAATCTGGGTCCGAAACATAAATGCAAAGCTTTTGCGTGCGTGTTTCCGTATGGAACTATTGGTAAATAATCCTTTTAAATTAAACAATAAGAGCCTTGGTCTTTCTCAAATTTCCTTTTCTAATTGAACTTTGAGCCGCTTTGTGACAAATAATCGAGAGAGTTGAGTATGGTTTAATCTCTGACTGCAAGTAAAGGTTTATTCCAGAAAAGCTAGTAAGGTACTTATGTGGCATTAGAAATGCAAAAAAAAATCATTCTCAAATATCATTGCAAGGAATAGATGGTTTATGGTAATTCAATAGGGTAAATGTTGGGAGAAAATTGGTAAATTTAGTTTGCCATAAATTGACTTGGTAGGAGTCTTGAGTTTTCCTCCCTATGGCTATGACCAGCTTGATTTCACAGTTAATTTCATCATATCTATGGGTATACCCTTATGAAGTGTATTTTTGGAGGAAGCAGGAAAACATTTTTTTCCTCCAAAAATACAATCGATCGAACACAATTTTCTCTACCCCACGCCATCAGTACGTCATAAGCCATAAACAGAATCGACAGTTTATATTTTCTCGGTTAAAATGAAGTGCTAGACGGAACAGACGATGTTCATGTGCCATGAATTTACGACAGATGATTGTCATCTAGATAGAGTGGCCTACGTGTCATACACTGTAGTCCCCAACTTGATTTCTTATAATTCTTGATCACGACAACGACCATCGTTGCTTTCGGAGAAAGTAAATTACACTTATCGAAACAAAAAATAAGAGAATGTAAAAATGTGTAAAAAAAAGAAAAGCATGAAATGAAACTGAATGCAAAAAACATTTTTAAAGGTGAACACATTTCCTGACAAACACATTTTTATTTCAAGTAAAATCGAGCCATACGTGATGCTTATTCTACGCACAGCTATTCCAAAGTGTTTAAATCGCACATGCATGTTAGAGTAGTTCGAGGGTTTTTCATGATGATGATAATGAAAGTATTTTTACTTGTCAACAAGTCCTCCACCATCTCGATTGTAAATCAATCAACATTGTCACCGTGTCCTAAAAATTCGCAATCTAGACAGCATGGGGAATTCTTAATATAAATAACATGTAGGAACAGTAATATGAAAGTTTTTTAAAACGAATTAAAGAATTGATGGTAGGTGAAAGAGTAGTCTTGAATATTTTATGTGTATTTGTTTATTTCAACAGTATAAGATTTTATTTGTGGGTGTACTTCATAAATCTTAAATCCAAATAAAAACCTTTTTTTAAAGTGTGTACTCTTAATGTAGGTTACCAAATTTTTAGCACTACGACCGCATATTACAAGTCCTTGACATTTCTAAGTAAACCAATTTTTGTTTTTGTTAAAATTTCCAAAAAAAAATGAATACACACGAAAGATATGTATGCCGCGGGAAAGTATTTCATTGCACTCACTGGCGAACTTGTAAGAAAACAGTGTATCGCACACGATCTATTGCATCTATTGAGGAAGTTACAACGACGGTAAAATGATGCCATCAAAATTGGACCGAAGAAGGAAGAAAATGCTAGCCTTTGCAAAATGTTTAGAGATGAGATGCCCGCCGTTTAAAAGAAACCTTGTTTTCCATGAGCAAAGTCCAGCTATTAAATGTAAATATGAGCATAAAAGGGAAGAATTGGATATTTTCTATTCAAGTCCCGTTTGTGTGTTTTATTCCTCCAAAAGTCATCTCAAGCAATGTATTTCAGTTGAAGTTCATATCATAAGACCAATCCTGTTCCTCAATGCAGTAGTAAGTCTGTATGTATATGTGGTCAAAAGTCGAACTGCCGTTTTCCCTGAGGTGACAAGAAAATGTCTGCCTCCTAGCTAACGATATGTGCTTTCAAAAAGTAAGCTGTGATCTGGCGGTCTTATGTCTGAGCAAGGGAAAGGTGAAGTCTATTGATTTGTATTCACATTCTATTTGTAAAAGCTGGGTCATATTTCAGAGAAAAATATCGGCTCACGTAGGGGACATGCAATAATAACATGTACTTCTGTTCTCTGTCAATAAATAGTTTACAATGTACGTACAAATCCAGGAAGGAATAAGCCGGATGGATTTTATGTAAACACATACATGAAAAAGAAGAAGTGAAAGATGCACATATAGCTAGTCCGTGAAGAGTGGTGTTGGTGGTGTGGTGGTAGTAGTTGTAGACAACAGAAGGACAGCAAGGATTCTTCAACCCATCCAAATAGAGCAAGAATAATAGAAGGGAGACAAGGAGCAGAAAATCAAAAAAAGAAATCATAAATCACAAATCATCGGTCAGCGAAAAAGAGAAAGCAAAACTCAAGAGTGTAGAAATCCAGGGAGAAATAGAAAAGCGTAGCAAGATTTTTCTCCTTTTCTCTAAATAACTTGCTGAATACCAATAATACACGAAGGACGTGAATCACCTTTTACTCTTCTCCTTGCAGACATGCCATTCACCAGATTATTATATCTTTAACGTATTGTACTACTAGTTCATTGTGCAACCAAAAAAAGACAAGATTTTTTATGCTTACCCATACGAGAGAAATTTTCTGAATGAAGTAAACCAAGGAATTCGTTCGGTGATGGTCAAGAATAATGATTTGGCATACGGATATGATCACAACGTTTTCCATCTTAAAAACATATTCTTCCATTAAACTTATGTATTTCATAAAATACATGAAAACGAAGAGAAATACATGTTTTTTTAACAGTTTCTAATCAAATAGCTATGATGATAATGCAAGCATACATGATTATAATATGATTGTAGTAACTTTGGATTCTCCACTACTTACTTTTGGAGGGGAAGAAGCAAGTGGATACTGACAAAAAATAAGCTACGTTAACATTGGCTTCATTTCCGTTTTGTTTGAGCTTGTTCCAAAATCAAGTCCTTCAAAAAAAGATAGGTACATTTCTTGAAGTTCCTTCATGGATGTAATACTTTAAGCTGTGTCTATGAAGTTTCTTTTTCATTTCAACGCAAAAATGTGGAATCACAGTAGTAGGATCAACCATCTTCTCTCATAAATGCTTTTGCTCATCCGTCTTGCCGTGCCCAATGAAACATTTCTTATTGGTCTGACACATACTACCAATTATTGTTGGCTTGATTGCACAGTAATCACAGAGCAGAATTTGTTGGTGCAAAACCAGGAAAGGGTTATAAAAACCTTAGAGAATACTATTCGCTTTTTTGAACAACGATATCGATGATATCATGATACCCGAGACAAATGAAATAAACGGAACCACGTAAGCACTATTTTTAACCGATTCCATTGAACGTGATAGGTCTGCTAACTCAACCCAGACTTTCCACCTTCCTAACGATGGTCTTTTTCTATATTAGCAAAACAAAATATTACAAGACAATGCATTCCCATGCAATCCTAACGATGCCGAAGGAAAGTTAAATTGATACGATGAAAAGGGTGAGGGTGGATGATCATGATAAGCGCTTTTACCGCTCGTAGTCGAGTACGAGTACGAATGTTCTCTCTGTACATGAGACCCTTTTATGAGCAATTGTGAAGTAATGTATTGCAACTACAAAAAAATGGTCTTCAACAGAGCCAATTTTTTTTTGTTGTTGCTATAAGTGGACAACTTTGTCATTTTAAAGAGAAGACTTAGGATTCGACATTAAAGAGTTTATAACCTATATAAATCTGCTAATTTTTGTAGTGACCTTATCATGGATTCCATAAAGTTAGTATTATTATCAAGGGGAGGACTGACAAAAAAGGAAGAGATGACATATAAGTACATTGTAAAGTAAAAGGCAATAAAATCGTTGAGGTATAAGCACAGCACTTTATGTTCCAACAACTGAAAAGAAATTCATTTATCTCTCGCTCCATTTATAGAAAGAAAAAGTATAACGATTTGAATACTTTATTCAAGGATGTCTCTTAATACTCTTCCAAAAAAATCTTTAAATTCATTCATGATAAAAGAAGAAGCACAATTATATTTTCACTAGTACCGAGATAGACTCAACGTAAAGCTGCCACACAACTTTTGGATTTTTTGTTATCCTTTTTTACTTAAACACTTGCCAAAGCCTTGATATACAAATACAACGACGAAAGCCGCATGGCTAAGGCTAAGAAACAAGATCATCCCCATCCAACTTTACCCCTTATGAAAGGACGTGGCAGTTTTTAGCTTACATTACGAGACTACCACATGCTTTCTCTGCTTAATGACTCCTGACGTTTATAATGTCAGCTATGTGAAAAAGTGAATAAGAAAAAGACAGAACTGAATTGTTCACCGTTCATAAGAACACCATAATCGAAATACAAGCATGGGCATAGCATTATTATTTATCCTAATTTAAACTAGACAGTTTATAGGGGAAAGATATGATGTAGGTAACAGAAATTAAAGCTACTTCAGATTTTCCATTTACCAAAGTTAGGAAAAGCGCATTCACGCAGGTGAGGCCTTTTCTTATTCTGCAGCTTAGCGTTAATTCATGTAATAGCCATTCCATTAAAAGAAAATTGAAAACATTAAAATGCTAATATTAAGCAAAACTAATTTCTTCATGAATAGAAAATTTGATTGCTTTGCACAACTAATATCAATGGGCGAGATTGAGATTGAACAGGGGAACTCCTAAAATAACTAACTTGAGGTAATAATAAGCAAAGATTTATGGATGTCCAAAAGATAGAAATCAAGTTTTTTTTGTTTCATTTCAATTTTTAAAAGGTTTTGGAAAATAAAAATTTAAAAATGTTTGAATAGATTTAGTCAGCAAGTCTTGAAGTATTAAAGTATAAAGACAACTTTTTATGCTAAGTTCATGTTCTATGAACATATTTACTGGAACAGTGCTAAACCACACTCGGTATTAGTTTCGTTCTCAAAGAGTAGTTTTTGCAAGAAAAATCCCTAGAGATGGAAGAGATCAAAATTCCTGTGATGTTTTTCGCTTCCCGTCTTTCTTGAAATGAGAAAACTGCCATAATGTTTTGGTAAGACGCTATCTTAAAGTTCAAATGTTTTCCCCAGTTGGACTACTAGGTTTGTTTGTATGGATTTGTTCTCAATGGAAGCACACACTCCCATGAAAGTTGAGAGTAGGAAGGAAGCAACAATAAGAAAAGCTTCCAGTTTCTTTCTAAAAATAGAAGTTGTACTAAAAGTATTTATCATCAGCTTTCATCCTCTCATTTTCAAACTCCTCACATTGCATTACGAAGGACAAAGATATGGACAATGACAGGAAGATCGTATACCTAAATTAAATTCAGACAATATAAAAATGGAAGGAAAAACAAGTACAAATAAAAAAACAGTTGCGGGGAAATAATGAGTCCCATTTGAGAATTATTTATGCAATGCAGCTTTTTTTTTCATTCTGCGAGAAATGGAAACGGCAGAAAACCGACGACTTATTTTGTACTTTCTACATATAAAATCTAACTTAACGAGCCCAAAACTTTTTAAGATTATGAATAAAAATGTAAAAAGGAATGGTAATTTTCTAATCGAGTTTGACTTTACAGGGATACAAATTATTGTACATACAAGAATAAGCTTTCTTTTTTACAGTCTTGAACTCGCGTGACAAAGGAAATGCATATAAATGTACTGGAGCAGCCAGTGTAATAAAGTGAAGAAAAATGATAGAAAGGCAAAGTGGCAACGTGATGCTTGCAGATTGCAATTTAAAGTTGGATGAGCATAGAGGTTTTTTTTCTAAATACACAGCTTATTTAGTTACACATGGGTGCTTAAATTTAAGTACCCATTGGAAAGATGGAACGTTTTTGCTTAGCGTTAAGTAAATCTTTATGATTTAAGTTTTAATTTATTATACAAGAATAAGCTTTCTTTTTTACAGTCTTGAACTCGCGTGACAAAGGAAATGCATATAAATGTATAAATGTATGTACTGGAGCAGCCAATGTAATAAAGTGAAGAAAAATGATGGAAAAGCGAAGTGGCAACGTGATGCTTGCAGATTGCAATTTAAAGTTGGATGAGCATAGAGGTTTTTTTTAAATACACAGCTTATTTAGTTCCACATGGGTGCTTAAATTTAAGTACCCATTGGAAAGATGGAACGTTTTTGCTTAGCGTTAAGTAAATCTTTATGATTTAAGTTTTAATTTATTGCATTTTTGCATTACTCGCTATTACGTATTGAAATAATATCTTCCGTCACATTCTTTGCATTACAGCTTTCGCGAATTATAATTATGTCCTACGCAATTATAGCTTACGTTGACAATACTTTTAAGATTTTATAATGCCAGTTTCAAATGACCAGAGTGCCTACATTCGTTATTAGGATTATTAGTCTTTTAAAAAATGATATGTAAATGTATAATTGCACAATCGCCTATGCCCACATATCAATATCATCAATTTCATCAATATTGTTCCGTTTTTCGGACTATCAATACCACATAAAAATTATTTGATTCCCAAATGTTTATTGTCAACCTGGGGTATAGTTATGTAGCTGTAAAAAAATTCAGTTAAAGTAGAGATTCATGAGTGAATGACATGTAAAGCTAAAAATCAATGACATGTTTATTGCACTAAATAATTAATGAATTACTGAGAACAAAGCAAAGCTTTCCCTCCTAAACCAATTTAGACCAACTTAACTTATTCCTATGGATCAAAATTTCGTGATAGTTGCCTCTTATCGTTTATTTCAGTCTCAATCTGATGACTGTACATACATGATGGAAAATTAATAAAATCGCAGTCATAACCGTTATAAAAATTGCTGACATATATAAGCTTTTTACAACAAATATTAAATAAAAACTTACCCTTTTAAAGACTACAGAAAGATCTCAAGATTGTTTAGTGAAATAACACTTTTAACAATAACATTAAATTAATGTGAGCAAAGCCGTGTGTATGTCTTATTCTCCTTAACAAGGAACTTGGTGAAAGCGCCATCAAATTTTCAACAATGCAGTCCTAGCGTCGAACGTATTTAGATGGATAGCAGTCCAATCAATCAAAAGTGTTAGTTAGTGTTGCTCATTAAATATTTTAGTAGATATAAATCGTGCACAACAACATTGAAGGAACATTAGCACGCCACACGTACGATAAACAAACCATGGCGCACTGCGCTGCGAAGGACGGTTAATGAGGTTACATAAGCAATCTTCATCAAGAGTATGATTTGTTTGTTTTAAGCACTCCAAATTTTCAAAACTCAAGTCTTCTGTCAGTATCCGTAAATGTAAAAGGTCTTAAGGCTAACTTTAGGCCTAACAGTAACAGACTATATGGAGGAAACCACTACCAAACTTACTAATATATTCCACAGAAAAAGCATGATTTGTTCTGAAAATAAAAATTTGAATTTTTATTGATTAGTTCAAATGAGCACATGCACTTTGGGAAACATTTCTACGGAGAAAGTGCCCATTGAAAAGCTGATATTTTTCTCATGTAGCATATGTAGGGCTTCTTGCTTTCTAGGAAGCCCGCGACTTCTCTCCTGTCCTCTCACATGGCTTACACCAGGAGAAACGGGCACGGTGTAAATATGTAGCACTTTCTTCTTTCTGTTGCTTTCACCTTATCCTTCTTATAAATATAGTAGAAGAAGACACAAAACCCATGTACATATACCAGTTATTCTGCTGTTCTCAGTGGGAATTAATTTTCTATTCAGAGGAAATTCCGAAGAATCAGAATCCGCCGGTCCAATCAATGATCAATTTCCAATTATGTATTTGCTTCAGTTTCAACATGTGTATGTGACATGCGTAAATAAAATATAAAAAAACAATGTTATATTTAGTTTGAATTTTTTATTCTTGCATAACTGTAATAGTAGTTTGAATAATTTCTAACATGTAACATAATAAAGCATCCCAAATATCAATGCATTTTTCAATATGTTCAGAAACTGGTCTGATAACCAACAACACATATGTTACGACGAAGAGATAACCAAGTTTGCTCTAATCATAATTTAGTTAGGTATGTATTTGATTTGTTTTTATGATGGGTTTATGCCTTACTATGATTCTATGTCTACATACGTGACATTTTGTAAATGAACACGTTTTTCTTATGCTAATGTCATTGTCTATTTATCATATCATATCGTCATCCTTATCTAATCTGTAGAAGGTGAGATTTCGGTTTTTCTTTTTGGATCTCAATCTATTCATAAGTAGCTGTGATCTTTTTTAGTATAAGTTCTACATTTTTTAAACCTTTTTCAAGCCTCGATTGTTATCAGTTAAAGTTTAGCAACGTGTTTCGTATAAGCCGCTTCGGCCAATGTAGCGGACCCATTTGATAACTTCATGGTCAGAGTAGTTCAGCTTAGGTTCGAAAACCTTTAAATATCGCACTTTAAAGCCAGAAGGAGCGAATGGAACCTAGCAGAACGGAAAGATTTATTCATTATTATAAATTCTTTGGATCGAATCATTAAGTTTTGATGACGAAACACGATTCTGGAAAAGATTTTAAAATAAAATGAATAAATACAAAAACTTCTTTAAAAAATACTGCTAAAAAGCAAGTAATTCTGGATAGAAGTCGTACTTCATTAATTCAAATTCACCGTCCGGGGGAATGAAAGAAATGGAATGCTCCGTTTCAAACTTTGATAACTTTACGCATTGGTGAAATTGGCAGTCATCGATAACCACCACTGGTTTCCCAGATCTAACTTGTTCCTCTGTGTTCAATCCTTTTTCTTAAAGTTGGATTTCAAAACTACTTTCACCTCCATGCGAGTTCGACCTACTTCCCTAACTAAAGGTATCACTCGGAAGGGAAGAGAAATATCTTTGGTCGTCCGGTATCTAGAATTTTTTTAAATAACATAAATAAATACACGAAGTGAAAAAAATACTACTAAAAAGCAGGTAATGCTGGATGGAAGTCGTACTTCATTAATTCGAATTCACCGTCTGGGGGAATGAAAGAAATGGAATGCTCCGTTTCAAACTTGGATAACTTTACGCATTGGTGAAATTGGCAGTCATCGATAACCACCACTGGTTTCCCAGATCTAACTTGTTCCTCTGTGTTCAATCCTTTTCCTTTATTGTCCATTACTATTTTGTCATTGATTCCAAATTTACATTCAGGCATTCCCGAGAGGAATGATTTCATTATGACCTTGCCGGCAACGTGGGCTGATAAAACTTGACCTGTAATAATCACAATAGTAATAATAATAATAATATAAAAGTGATCAACAAATATCCCAGTTTAAGTAAAACCATACACGCATTGATTTAAGAACTTTATAGTAAATTTTTACCCTGAGGAGACATTAATAAATTAACAAATTCCAGTACGTCCAAGAACAGTTCGTTTCTGCGATATTTGATGCCTTCCCTTCTCCATCCAATTTGTCCAGTAACCTGAGAAGTGATTTGGGCTTGTTCCTCCTTGGTCTGCGATTTTATTCCCTGCTGAGTTATGAATGTTTTAAGAACTCCGGTGTCTGTATTTTGAGGATATCCAAAGTCAAGAATTTCTGAAAGTAAAAATTTTGATCAAAATGTCATTCCATTGAAGTGTGACAGAACGTATTAGCCTGTGACAATTAATAAAATATATAATAACCAATCTTCTTACCATCCAAAAGTTCATAAATCAAGACGAAGTTGTTTTTTACATTTTCCTCGTAACCTGAGAAGTGATTTGGGCTTGTTCCTCCTTGGTCTGCGATTTTATTCCCTGCTGAGTTATGAATGTTTTAAGAACTCCGGTGTCTGTATTTTGTGGATATCCAAAGTCAAGAATTTCTGAAAGTAAAAAATTTGATGAAAATGTCATTCCATTGAAGTGTGTAAGAACATATTAGCATGTGACAATTAATAAAATATATAATAACCAATCTTCTTACCATCCAAAAGTTCATAAATCAAGACGAAGTTGTTTTTTACGTTTTCCTCGGAAATTTTTCCGAAATATGATTGCATACAATCAATAATCTTCAAGAGAAATTCAAAAACCATTGCTGCGTTGACATTTTGCTTTGTGACGGCTGCAACCCAAATGTTAGATCGCTACAAAAATAATAGTATTAAGTAACATTATTCATTACACTATTTTGAAAAAAAATGTTCAATGATAGTCTTCATTACCTTCACATGGAAGAAAGATGTTCGAGCAATATTGGTCACTGGAGAACGCACCTGCTGTCTCGCGTGTATGACATTGACACGAAAAGCGTCAACAGCGTTTCTACCGATGTCATCTCGGTACACACGAGAGATCAGGACCTCTCCCTTGTGATTGTAGATAAACAAGCCTCCAATCATGATTTTCACAGACAACTAGATCGCCGCACTATTGCCACCTTAGCGTCCTGGGTCTCCAGGACCTGAATAATCGGAAATAATAATAATAGACGTAGTGTAATAATAATATATTTAAATCCTTATTGCTTCATTGCAGGCCACAAACTTTTCTTATCATGATATTCTAGATGCAGATGATTATTTTATTCATATTTAATTATCAAAATTGTACAAGTAAATGTACGCCCACTCCCCTATTCTTCTATAGGCATTTGTATTTTCTTCACAAAATCATTAGCTGTTGTCGTATAATCGTATCAACTTTTTTCTGATGCTTACTAATTAGATTACACATAAGATATTTCACTTCTATCAAAAGAAAATATGATTTAACAAAATATATAATTCCCGGCAAAGCTTAATACTGATTAAAGGAGTTTATGCTTGGCTAATGACTATAAGTATAAACAAACTAGAAGAACGTTTCAACAATCGACACTGTGCTACGGCACAGTAAAATACCCAAAGAATTAAAAAAGCTGGTATTAAAAAAACAAACAGGTAAATATGTATTATGTTGGTTTATGTTATACCTTGGTAGGAGGCACAAAATATGGATCCGATTTACTAAAGGTTGTGAAAACAGCGCGGTGATAGTTTTTTATTCAATCAATCTCCAATTTCAAATTATCGGATTGTTTCTCCCTGTTTTTCGGAATCTAAAGTCAACGCCCCGCAATACTATGTATGGATTCCTTACTTAACTTTATTAGTTTTAAGTCCAATCTATACTTGTGCTTGGCTGGTTGCTTGGATGCAAGGGAAGTTATGTGTAGACGCTTCCTTGCTGAAGAAAGGTCTTTCTTAAGGAAACAAACC
>JAHZMX010002184.1:0-11914 GCA_027743895.1 Seira musarum | reverse complement strand
TTGCAAACTTTCCAGTCGACAGTAAACCATTAAAAGGGCTCATGTTGGACTAATTTTCACACCATAAGCACTATTTTTGACGCTCTATCGAATGCCAATGTCAGTTTGACAATCTGAGAGAAACCAACCGTGCACATTCCTCGTAAGTAAGATTAGGCAAGTCATTCATTCATTTCATGTGTACATTTTAAAACAGGAAAAAGTTGTCTAGTCTCAAAAACTAAATAGAAAGGTGTTTGCACCAGTGGGCTTAAAGGATGCCGTTGTTAGACCATTCTGTACCTAGGTACTCAATTCCATTATGTTCATACTGAATCGGTTTGTATTATGGTTTTGCAGTAGTTTGTGAGTAAATGCGCTTATAGATGATAATCGCCTCCGGGAGACATTTTCTTCGTTTCAGGAAAACCAAATGTTGCACTGACAGGAGCATTAGAATTGCTAAAAAGATCTTCAGAATGGAAGTTTGCATTTTTTGCGAGAAAAGAAAAAGCTCCTAATGCTACATGGTTTAAACTTAAAGAAGACGGGTTGAAAAACTAGAAAAACCAATGCCATCCAAGTTTTGACAATAAGGAAGGCGAAATAAAAAAAATGATCATGGAACTTCCTTTGAGTCCTCTCCAAGTACATTTTGTCCGTATTTGCTTGTACAAAGTATTCATTAAAGACAATATGAAGACTCACTGAAATAGCAAAAATGAAAAAGGAAAATCAAAAATTACATTAAACAATAGAAGCCTATCGCTTTCTCTGGTCTGAATATTAGTCATAGTAATAAAGTTATAATTTTTTGCTTTGCAAATCTGACTTGAAATCGCAAATACTTATGTAAACATCCAGTCTATCAATTTAAATTCATTAAGCTTTTACTTTGCACTGCATGCATGATTGTAGAAAATTTGCAGAAAAGAAGTTGAGGTACAACAACGATCGACGTCCATGCTCTGCATCAAACTTTGTTATCCCAATACCGCATTCATTTTTGCTTTTCTCTATCATTGATTGAATTAATTTAGTGGTTGCACACTCACTGCTATTTTCGGGGACAATTTATATGGCGTGTCTGTTCAAGATTTTAAAAAATTGGCCAGGCAAAAAGCAAGGAAAGGGAGTTTTCATGGAAAAAGTAATATACAACAAATTGAATCGAAATTGAATTTGGAGCGTACTTCAGTTTCATAAAATTTAACGAAGACCTTCGTTTCAGTGTAATTTGATCAGTTTTTTTCATTACATCAACGTACTTCCAGCAAAGACTCCTACGCAAAAAATGTATGCCTTTCATTTGTTTTGTGTAGTCGGTTTTTCAATTTTTGTTGTTTCACATGCAACGTTTTTTTCTCAACATTTTCTTTCTATTCTCACAAAGATCTTATTTACCCACCTGGTATTCTACATTTGCAAATGGGGAAAGCTTTTTCTTCTCTTAAAAGCCATTTTAGTGCTCAAAGCATCTCTGAAACAAATTCGATGACATGTCTTAAGTCTAGTCATTTGTCTGGACATCAAAATGAAAACACGAAAAAATAAATCATAATCAAGTTTAGTGACAGATGTTTAATTCTCGTTTTTTTGTTTCTAAATCAGAGAAAGTAAGTGAAAACGGAAGAAAAAAGAACGTTTGAATGGAATGTATGGATGATGTGAGCATTCAAGCCTTAGTGAAAGCATTTCCTTCTACTTCAGCAACGAATCCAGAAGACAAAGTTTTCTTGTTTCATTCTGAAGTGTGTTATTTGCGTATCAACTTCCCCCAGTCGACAAATGCTAAGAAAAATGCAAATGCTAGGCATGCACTCCCCCGAGACAGTATTAAAAGGCTTGATAAAAGTGCTTTCAGAAAATTGAATGAATTCGCAAGGTATTCCCACTTAATAGCTATCAACTCCATTTATAGCAACATCTTTGCATAATTCATTCTTCCTGAACCCCATTTATCGTCTTTCTTAATTTTAGTTGGTGAGATGAATAATAGCCTCACGGTGTAATTGAAGTAAAATGGGTGCATTCGCAAATATATAAAAACAAGGTTTCAATTGATGCTGGTATATGCAAACTCAACCTGAAAAAGTGATACTGATTTTGACTTAAGAGAAAAAACTTGAAAAAAGTAAAGACAAATAAAAAATATTGGCAACAAACTGGTCAGTAGTACTAACCTGGAAGCTACAATCTCGCTTTAATTCCAAAGTATGTAAATACTGGTGCGAATTTATACTTGTATTCAATCACCATTTTTATCATATATTTTGTCTTTCTCATGTAAAACATATTTTCTAGTTGTCCGAGATAAATTTCATAGGGCACATGGCACATTTGTCACCAATATTCTTAGGAAAAATAGACGCTCATCTGCACGTGGTGGGAAGAGAATGAAATGATTCAACTTTGTTGATTATGCAAAATTTAATAAAGTTTATTTGTATATGAATATGGCATTTATCCTTCATGATTCTCTACTCCAATCAGCTTACAGTTTAGATTATATGTTCACTAGTTATACATATCTTAGAGAGCTGAAATGGAGAGAGGTGACTTCACATTGGTTTTCCTGACTTTTAGGAAAAAAGTTCAGACGAAAATGATAAAAAAGCATAAGTGTAAGCGAATCTTCTCCTTTTGGAACTCAAAGTTGGCGAAGCTGGCAATGCACACAGAAAGCGAGATCGTCAGCGCCAAGGCGAAAGCCAACTACATTCAGGCATTGTATTGTACCCAAACAGAAGGATAAATTGCGAGTGTGATGCGTGACTGTGAAGAGACACGAAAAGTGCAAGATGTCATTTTATTTGTTTGTTAATGGAGACCTGGGTAATGGAAATAAAGAATGTCATCCATGCAATGAACGGCGTTTTTTAAACCAATATTTTTGGTTTATTCCGCCCATTAACGTTAAGTACTTCCAGGCTCCCATTTTTACAATTAAACTTTCCGTTTAAAGAAAAAGAAACCATGCATCTAAATTAAACGTTCACAGAAACAAGTTTACTTTTGCTGCTAACCGAGATTAAGATCAGGTTGTGTCTTATCTCTTGGCGCACACTCTAAAAATAATCGTTTACTTAATGCCATCAATTATTATCTTAATGGTGATATGACATGACGTGATCATCTCTAAGATAAACTCTAAGTAACTCAGAAAAAAGAAACCAAGTCAAACAACCTGAGTCTATTTGCTCCTGATAAATACTAAACTATAGTAACACAACCATTACTCTTTCGAAATGATAAATCAACATCCATTCTTTCCATCCAATTTTCTAGGATTTCATAGGAAAAGCAAGAGCACATTGTTCTATTCACTCGGTACTTAGTTCCACAAAATGATGTTGATCAATGATCCATCAAAACGTGGGATTCCCTACCATCATCACCACCATCACAATACAATACAATGACGGTTTTCGAGGCTCCCATTATTTTAGAGTGTTCAATTGAGTTGAGCTGAGGCAAATCAACCGTATATCAAGTCCGTATCATCCACTCTGTTCGCAGTTAGTAAAGTGTGCTTCTTTCACACCTTCTCTGTCATTAGTCAAACTGGTGAAACCAGATTTTGATAAATGCTGGAAAGAGAAAATCCTCGTTTCATAGTAATTCATGAAATGAGGATAAAGACAGTACCACTTATTTATCTCCACTAGAGCAAATGCACTACATTCTTACCTATTCTGCTGCAGCAGCTCATCATTTCAGTTTGCTTGTGTTTATTGGTACATTTGATCTCTTATGGTTTTGGATAGAGTCGTAAATCGCGCGCTCATCAAGCCCTAATGAATCTGGTTCCAATCAAAAGCGCTTTAAGCGTGACAAACAAATTATGAGCTGGTTCCTTTCTCCATGTTCACGACCACTTTTTGGCGTCACAAGGTCAGCACATCAGATTTGCCGGAAATAATAATTCAAATACGTAGTTCTAAGTTCACCAGCAGTCCCTAGAGAGTCGGGTACCTTTTGAAAGCTCACTTTAAGCGCTATAAAAACCTTGCAAGGTACAACTTCCTAGCTTCATGTTTAGGGCCGCTTTTTGGCGCCACAAGGTTAAAATACCGCTCATTCATTTCTTAGATTCAATCGCGTTAAACAGCTTTGAATGCTGCTCAAGCCCTCGCGATTTCGATATTGAAGTCAAATATATTTTAATCCTTTTATATTCAAAACGACTGAACATCATTCACGAACAATACCTTCATGTTTCATGAAGAGTTTTTATGAAGGAAAGAAAACTCAACTTCTCATTATCAGTTATGCCGTCAAATAATGTTCGTCGAGGCTGGGAAACACTTCATTACATCTCAAGACCAATGTCCAACATAATAACCACCACTGTTCGTTTTTCTCTAGACACGTTTCCGTCTCTTCTTCTTCTTTTTTCTCTTCTGATTTTCCTCATATTAAAATAGAGTTAGGCGACTTCTGCGAATGACAGAAAGATTAAATATCACATAGGCTACTTCATCTCGTCTCCATCAATTTCTTATTTTAGAAAAGAATAGAGAAAGAGAAAAGGGAAAAAGCAATACATACATAATTAGTGCTTAAAATTTATATAGATTAAAATGCCTTCGTGATAGAAATAAGGGATATCCGGATCCCATCACGTTTGTGAATTTGGTCGCCTTTCACTTCAAATTAACGAATCCGTCATGTCAAAGACACTCAAAAGGCGTCTCTGCTTATAAGACCAGACATTAGCAATTCTTGAATTACCAACATTTCACTCAGAAATACAATAAGAATTAAGATTGGTTTTAACTGGTTTTAGTGGGTTAAATCTCATGCAGAGCTAATTTTTATCCCCCACACACCATCCAGAGAAAGTGCTCCATTTATTCTTCGCTTTTTCTAAAAAAATGTCACAGAAATTTTCAGGACAAAAACTGGGATTGATTCTTTCGTCTGAATTCAGTTGGGGCTGTGACATACATGCCAGGGTCATAAAATGTTATAAACACCAGACCAAAAATAACCAAAAATTGGAACAACTCACATGGCATCTTGCATGATGCTGAAATTTTTTAGTGAAGTTATTTTTCCACAGATCTTCTACGTCAGTCGCTCTATATTTTTGCCTAATCCAATTAAAATCGCTTCTGCGTATTTAATTTATTTTATTAAAGAAACGAAAAAAAGAAACTCGACATTTGCCAAACAAAAGCACTAACATTTTTTTATCTGCCAAAAGGTATGAAGTAGAATTGAGTGGAGCTGACAGGAGAATGCCATTACAGGTGCACAGTTGGAAACTGATTTTCTTTTAGTTCATTTCTCTTTCGGCGCCACATGACACCAAATCAAAGCGTTTGGCACTGGTTATGAACACAGCACCAAATTACTTATTTTTTAAGTTATAGGGTGATTGCAGACTTGAATAAAAGGAGGAGTGATGATGTCAACTTTTGCGGATGCGGAAGTGTCATCGCTACCAAATTTTCTTAGTATGTCATCAAGTTTGACGTTTTTCGTATCTTAAAATACTGTCCCTCTTTGTGCAACATGAAGGACCGGTTTTATATGTTAAAATAATTTTTTTCTATAAATATGTCCGTAATTTTTGGAAACTACTTATTTATTCCACCTACAGATTTTAATAGTATGAAGCGTAAAAATTATTTTCAAGAAATTCAGGTTTGTTTGCCGTCACATACAGATTTCTGCATAAAGTGTGTAACCCTGCCTACTTTCCTTTTTGGCAACGGGAAAGCATAAATTCTGCGACCACGAGATAGGAAAGCGGTAGTAGTGCTGATGACACTCAACCGCCGCTTTTAGAGTAAACTGTGTACTACTTTTTACAAACCGGTTGTTCTGCTGTTGGAGAACTTGGGGAAAGCCAGAGGTAATCACCAACACATCTCCCAACCTAACCAAAACACGTCTACTCTTTTCATGGTCCGAAGTAGATATGCAGTTTTCCTTTCTTTTGCTCCGTGATCGTTTAAAATGTTGATGTAGTCGTGTCATGTCAATGGCCATAGGCAATAATTTCAATGAAAATTGCAAATTTTGGTGGTGAAAAATGATGATCCGTATTTTTTAAAATATTACGCTGTCTAATGTAATTTTTTAATACGAAATAGACTTGTTCATTTATTTAATTAAATTTGATTACACATTTTTAACAAACATATTTTTAAACAGCAATCCTTACAAAATTGTAAACCCGCATTATTTTGAAGCAAATGCGCTTTTACTTAAAAATCGAATTCCTTTTTATCAAAACGACCGGGGGCATTTTATTTGTATGAGAAGCCCTCACGCCTTAAAAACGACACACCAGATTGCGATTTCTATTTTCAGTAAATTCTTTACAACGACAAGATGGCAAAATGCCATTCGGTTGTTCTAGACTCGAGATGATGATAAAGTGTAAATTGTAGAATCAAAAAGAACTAGGAAAACTCCGCTTCATTTGCTTGAGGG
The DNA here is from genome assembly GCA_027743895.1 of Seira musarum. Taxonomy (NCBI): domain Eukaryota; kingdom Metazoa; phylum Arthropoda; class Collembola; order Entomobryomorpha; family Entomobryidae; genus Seira; species Seira musarum. Next base: position 5,488 of record JAHZMX010002184.1, on the reverse strand, counting down.
GATGCTAAAATAGAGGGACTTTGAAAGACAAAGGATCCGGCTAAAAGTATGTTAATACCACTTGTGCAAGTCACAATGTCAACAATTCTTTTGTTTCTCCACTTCAAAGGATTAAACGAAGCTTAGTTGATTCCATTTTCAATTGACAAGAGAAAGTAATAAAATCATTTTCCTAAAGCAAGTGGTTTTTCCGCACTACATATCTCGCAGTATCTTGTTACAGCCACCGTACAAACGAAACAAACGTATCTCAATAGCAAGGCCAATTCTGATGTATTTGGTTTGTGAAACAAAATTTCTTTTTTACAGAAGAAGCCTTTGCACGAGTATAAATAATAAAACTTACAGAAATTCATGCCTCCGGATTATCTTTTGTTGTTGAAATGAAGGTTTTATACTGAATCTTAGTTAGTTGGGTAATGATATGATACTATGTAGAAAATTTTAACAAATTTCCTTAAGATGAGCAAATGTCATTTCTTAATTTTCTACTATTATAGTTCAAAGTGGGATAGTGGATGAGTCATAAAAATGGGAGCAAAGTAATACACTGAAGTTTTTTTTGCGTTATTTTTCGGAAATCAGGATTTTGCGAAAAAAAAATCCTATTTAATTCTTATTACAAATTTTCTTGAATCCTTTTCCCGGTAACCTGAAAAACAGCAAATGGACAAGTGGAGACTTTGAAAAGTACAAGCTTTAAGGACTTGTCTTTCAGAATTTCGTTTCAAACTCCTTTTGTACGTTAATCAAGCATCAGATTCTCGATTGATTGAGCTCGCATCCGCTTCTTCTTTTTTGTGCGACTCACACAGTAAAGGAAGCTCTCGTGTTTTATTTATGAAGCAACAATAGCTCGACACAAAAATGTTGATCCCATTTCTTCATGGAAAAGAGGACATTGGATCTCTGAAATATAATGAATGGCATCCTAACAAAAATACAAATAATAGGAGTAACCGAAAAACGGACGTTATTTTTCCCAAGACAAAATGCTCACTGCTTCATTCCCATATTCCACTCAAAATAGATTTCCGGTAACACAAAATGACTGCGAATTCTTTTACCTGAAACATAACATGGAATCGTGAAATATAAGACCTTTATGTGTCTCAAGTTTTGATGGACTCAAACAGTTTGAATCGCTTCCTCTCAGCATAAACTTGAACGACAAGCTACCTTGTCTCAGTCGTTTTGCTTAAGTATACCTGGCTTAAAGTTGCTTACATCTTTATGCTCTTCTTTGTAACATTGGTTTCCCTAAGTAAGCGAGAGAAAGTGCCTGGAAACCAGTGAAGGACAATAGATGTCTCATCATTAAATTAATGGCGAAGAACACTACGTCTTTCAGGAAAAATAGATATCTAGTTTTTGTTTTTTAATTGTATTTTACTGTGCATAACTAGACACAATTTCTCTGTCCTTAAAAAGGACTGGACTGAACTTAGATTGAAATATTTGCTTCTTTTACTATTTGGCGCCAACAAATCTGTATACGTTGAATTACTCCTCATGGAACAAAATGTGTGACATAAATGACAGGAAAAATCATGCGGGGAGTGCTATATTCAAATACGATTTTGTCCTTGGTATTTCAAATGAAAGTAAAAAATGATTTGGTTTTCCTCTGCAATTTACAAAAATTATGTCAAGTACTTAAATAAATGTTTTTAGGAGAAATCTCTTGGAAGAGTTAGTAAGGTCTGAGTGAAGTTCACAAAAAAAGAACACTGCTAATACTAATGACTATAATGTAAACTGTCCTTGTCTCTAAATACCCCAAGTTTCTTTGTCTTTCACTTTGTCTGTTTTTTTTTTTGCTATCGCTGGCTACCTACTTTCTCTTTGGTAACTCAGAAGAAAAAAAAGAGCTAATACTGATACACGCGTGTACAGTTACAACATTCGCGAGGAAAATTGGAGAAAGAAAATCACAATTCTTTTCCCTTGGCATGCTGTCATCTTTTTCGTTTCTCTCATTCTAACCTTTCGTTTACTTGATCGCTATCTTCTTCAGCTTTTTCCAGGGATGGGATCCTGTTTCCTTTCTACACGTTGTATCATCGTCACTAAATGCTCCTTGCCTTAAATGGCTCTGGAGATAATAGAATTTCGGAGAAGTAGGAAAACAAGTCATTTGCAAAGGAACAGCCAGCAAAATTTAAAATACCAGCGTTTTTTTCCTGCTTGCTATAAATAAATTGTTACTTTGTGTACGGGTGGGAATTTTAATTAAGATTCTCGAAATAGCTGCTGCAGTTGGGGCGTAGTTTTAGCAAATGACAAACAGTTTTAACTTTCTTCTTATTTCAAGTAGAATTGACGTCTGTATGGTTTATTTAAGAAAACGAGTCTTATAATTTTCAAAAATTTTCTTTAGCTAGAATCAAAAAATAGAAAAGCCACAATGACGATTATGACAAATATAAGTATATTGCCTGTCACAAGATTTTATCAATCAAAGATTCGGAAATTTTCACTGCAATGGAAATTATGCTAGTTTCTAGGCTTACATGGGCGTTTGGTGNATCTAAGGAAAAGAGTCTTATAATTTCCAAAAATTTTCTTTAGCTAGAGTCAAAAAATAGAAAAGCCACAATGACGATGATGACAAATGTATAAGTATCTTGCCTGTCACAAGATTTTATCAATCAAAGATTCGGAAATTTTCACTGCAATGGAAATTATGCTAGTGTCTAGGCTTACGTATGCGTTTGATGCAAAATTTGCACTCTTTATTCCTTTCCCCGAGACTAGACTTGCCGTTCTTATCTTATCTTATCTTTCATATCCATTGTTTCTTATGGGATAAGATAAGATAAGATCATATCTGATCCCATAAACGCAATGTATAAGAGAAGATATGAACGGCAAGTCTACCCGAGACACGTAACCGTCTTTGTAATTTCATCCGTAGAAAAGAGAAAGGTAAATGAAAATGAGCGGTGCACGACGTTTTTGGAATATTACATTTTGGATAAAATGCGTACTTGAAAGTTTTCTGTGTTATACATCATAGTGTGTACAGATAAGATGTATGAGTTTTACTTGATTTGTAGACCCCATCATGGTTGGAGCAAAAAAATTCTATCGTTCATACTTGGATAAGGAAAATGTAGTCAATAACTCAGATCAAATAATACTTAAACAACAAATTGAGTAAGTGGATATTTTATAGCATGACATAGACATGAATTGGCCGTCTGCAGAAGGCAGAAGTAAAATGAGGGCGGAAATGGAAACTTGCTTTACAATGCATCAGCTTCTACAAAAAAACAAGAATGGCACTTACAATTTGCAATACAGGAGAACATGAGGGCTTCCATTACTCCACTGTCATTGTACTCATTGTTTAGACATACCTGTTTTAAAAGCAAAGTCGTATTACTTGCTCGAATCGTTATTTTTATTTACTTCACATCTGAAGAACTAGAACAAAAAAAATCCTTCCGTGGCATGGCATGACAAGTGTTGGTTGACTTTTAAAATATCTTACGTAGATGCAGTTGACCTAAAACAAGAAAGCCGGAAATTACTTGAACATTCGCTCAAAAGTCTGACCTGTAGCCAATTTTTTGTCTTGGAAGTATAAACGGCCTTTGAATGGTTAGACTTGATGACGTCCTTAGTTTGAAGTGACAAGCGACCTAAATCAGTCAAGTGATAAGATGACAATATCCCTTATTTTCATCACATATCACGGAAAGCATGTCGATTGCCCTAAAAATTTTCGCCCTAAGGTATATTTTACCCAAAAGTCAATTGCCCTAAAACGGGTCACCCTAATCATAAACGACAGATACCCTAAAATTAAAAATGCATGTTGACGGCATATTTAAGTCCTATTTCATGGAAAACCCTCCAGGGTTCTCCATAGACTAAAGGAGTTTGTTAATCCTACTGAAAATTTTTGCGAGGAAGTAAATGAGAAGCAGTCACCGCAGAGATTAATAATATCAGAACTAAAGTTCATAGAACACTCAAAGTACTTAAGACTCAAGAAAAACCACGAGTTGCATGGTCCAAGACTGGTACAAAGCTACAAATAAAGACCTCAAAAACTGGTTCAGAAAATAATTTCGGCCAAGAAATAAAGACTGACCACGGACAAGGTAATCTTTTTGCTGGGACCCCTTGGCAGTCTCCAACCTTTCTTACCTCTTCCAGGTTTACTTCGCTCTGTTGTCATAAATAGACTGCTACTGGGGAAGTTAATAGGGGCATGCTTATAAAAATCTCATTCTTGTAATGTAAGCGTCTACTCTGAATACAATGAGTTTTATGATAGGTTTTACTTGTAAAATGCATTTATGCATTGACGTGAACAAAGTTTATTCCACAAAAGTTTACCATAAAAATGTTTAGGGTATCTGTCGTTCATGATTTGGGTCATTCGTTTTAGGGAAATTGACTTTTGGGTAAAATATACCTTAGGGCGGGATTTTTTGGGCAATTGACGCCGTACCCATATCACGATAGCTAAGGCGCATTAATGAATTCATATATTATTTTGAAAGCACTAATAATTGTATTAATCGCATATTTCACATTTCTCCATCATTTTCCGCTGCTTAAATGAGAAATAGAGTGGCAAGAGATAATGGGATGCTTAGTCCTCTTTTCATTCGCAGACGTTGCCTAACTTTATCTGATTATGGAGAAAATGAAAAGAGAAAAGTGGGAGAATATTGCCGAAGTTGAGTCAACATCTCTACAGCGATGTGGAAGGGTTAGGCGTTGATCTTGATACAAGTACTCAGCTCCGCTAAACAATGTTGTTCAGTAATAATATTCAAAGACAAAATAGAAAGGGAAAGTTAAGTTTGCTTTCTTTCATGAACACTCTTTTATAAATCGTTAAAGCCATGATTGTTCGCGATATGCATGTAACGTTGGTCTAAATATAAAAAACAACTTTTATTTAGAAGCATAAATTTTTAAACATATTTCATTTGCTTGAGAGGGACTTTTTAAATATGTAAGAAACCTAAGCAGTTAAGTAGTTATCGGGAATTCAAATTTAGTTCGGATTACGAATTTCCCAAAGATTTTATTTCTAAAAAATATGTTATGCAAGAACTTAATGACGTTCAATGAAAGTCTTCCAAATATTTTAAAGTAATACTTTTCTAAGACTCTCTTTTAATTCTAATCCCAAAATCAACTTTCTCCACATCCACTTGCACGCCAATCTAGTAATTCCTTTATGTTTTAGCTCTGAACACACAATCTATGAAATTTCCTTTGTAAACGTTTTTCCAAAATGTTTTTGGTAGTTATAATTTGTGAAAACTTTTTCAAAAATAAATGAACAAGGAGTTAATAAAAACCTGTCCGACAAAACCAAGTGGATAATTAGCTAGCTTTGGAAGATTTAGTGTAAACGCAAAAACAAGCAAACAAAATTGATTTTTACATTTATTTACCTTAGTGAAGATATATATGTTTAATGCCAACAAGGGAACCGCCCGAGGTGCCCCCCCCCCCC
>JAHZMX010002183.1:0-12062 GCA_027743895.1 Seira musarum | reverse complement strand
GTATCTGGTAAAATGAATATGAACGGTAGGCGTACTTGAGTCCACTGTAAAATTTTTGTGGTACGATGATACTCAAGTACGCGATGGTGGGCTCAGAAGAACCCATCCTCGCCCTCAATTGTTACTTCAATACGTTATCTAAAATCTTATGTTTGAACATACCGCAAACACTTTAAAAAATTGTGATTATGCAATTGGCATTTAACATTTTTGAATGAAAAACCGAGACCACAATGGATCATTTAAGGGATAATTGATCTACATCAATTTTTACATTTATTTTAAAGGTGTTTTACACCGACTTGTGAGTTGTAAAGATTTTGGGGCGCTCCAAGACACCATGATAGGTAATGCACTTTGTTGCTGCTCTGCTCTCGGAATTTGCGATCAAAGTCAGAAAGAAGCATTTGTGAAACATGACGGGGTGCAAGTGCTGGTCATTTTGATGAGACGACATTTGACCAGTGATCCGTTCGAAAAAAAAGCACTGGACTCGACGTAAGCAAAACAATGCAACTTTAATGAATGTAATAACGCTTATAACTATATACCCAATTAAATATAAATTGATGTTTATTAAAGGCTGCAAATAATAGTTGCAGAATGTATTTGCTCATTGGTAGCCTATTATCCTACAGCATTGGAAATACTTCTCGATTCTGAAGGAGTTTTGCAAGTTTTGGATGTTTTAGAGGTACGTAGCATTTGCCTGCACGCATTTGTACTTTGTACTCTTTTGCACTTTGTGTGATAATTTTTTATAAATATGCCTGATATATCAATGACTTTTGATGTCTTCATGAAAGACTGCCGTCACATCGAAAGCGATTGTTGAGTTGATGAATTGCATTGTCCAACTTTGCGACTATCAGAGATGCATTCACCAATTACTATGTTGGAAAAGACCTATCAAAAATACCACCCAGTGCTATGTCTTTGGGGAATGCGTGAATCCAGCCGCTAAATCATTACTTTTCACCGCTAAAGATTCACTAAGGAGCGGGGATAATCTCTTTGAATTGGATTCATACAAAGATCTGAATCTCGGTTCACTCTTATGTTCCCTGTGGAGAGATGACGAAAAAAGAAGCGAAGTTCAGCGGGATCCGGATGGGTGCATTGCTTGTAAGTACAATTTAGTTGAGAATGAAATGAAATGAAAGGAATTCATGCAAAAAAAAAAAAAAAAAAAAAAACTCTTCAAGGACGAATGTGTGCATATAACATAACCAACTTTGGGCAATATGCTTCATTCAAGTTACATTCAAGTGCATCTCAATGATTTATCAATTCGTTTCTTTTTATTTTGCTCTATATGCGTGATTGCTGATTACACAATAATATTTTCTGGAGAAACCTTTAAATTATTTTTTGAAAGGTGCTCCATACTGAGACTGGGGTCCAGCTTGAGGTCCTCTAGATAAATGTTGAGGCTGTCCATATTGAGCCTGAGGTTGAGGTTGACTGTATTGCTGTTGCGGTTGTTGACTGAATTGTTGTTGGGGTTGCCCATATTGCTGTTGTGGTTGAGGCGAACCAAAGCTTTGGGGTTGTCCATATTGTTGTTGAGGAGGTGGTTGCCGACTGGGAGCATTATATTGAGGTGGCGGTGGCCCTTGACTTTGTGGCCCTGGAGCTCCATACTGATTATTTGGTCGTTGCTGTTGTTGTTGACCTCCTTTGTAACGAATGAAGTAAACTTCTGGTTTGCTTGGCTTGGTCGGCTTTGGAGTGGCAATGTTAAGGCCGCCAGGTCCAAAGTTTGGTTTTTGGAGCAATACATACACCAATGTCTTTTGTTCTGGTGGAGGAGGAAGTTGGATCTCCTCATCTCCAGAATCGGATGGGCTTGGTGCTTTGATGAACAAAATCTTGTAATGCTTTTCTGGGGCTGGTGGAGGCTTCCTCTCTTTAGGCTGCTTAGGTTCTTGTGGTTCGTCTGGGGCAACATGAACGTAAATGTGTTTGTGAATCTTTCCTCCCTCCTGTTGCTCAGGTTCCTGGTATTGAGAGGGACCGTTTCCAGGCTGTCCATAAAAAGATTGGGGTTGCTGAGGAGCTGGCCCAGGTTGGCTAGTGTGCTGAGGTTGATTAAAACTTTGGGGTTGTTGCTGCGAGTAGCCTTGCTCTTGCTGGCCAAATTGTCCAGGCCCACTTGGAGCAGAATATTGTTGTTGTTGCTGCTGCTGCTGTCGAAAAGCTGGCTCAGGTCCCGGTGACCCGTACTGGGAACTTACTTGGCCGAACGATGAGGGTCCATCCTGTCGGAACCCTTGTTGTGGTGCTCCATAGACCGGTGGCTCGCCCTTCACCACAGCCAGGACAACACATAAAAATGACACCTACAAATACGGACATAGTTGAAAATCTCTTCACTTCAAAATTTTTCTAAAGTATAAAAACTTTATGATTTAATGTAGCATTTTTACCAAAAGTAATCGCATCCTGAGCTATTCACAGCCAAGCTCTTGTCTTTATAGTTTTCACTGAAAGTTCACCACTGTCTAATCTAATGTGATTAGATAATGGCTAACAACTCATATCCTGTCGGAACCCTTGTTGTGGTGCTCCATAGACCGGTGGCTCGCCCTTCACCACAGCCAGGACAACACATAAAAATGACACCTACAAAAACGGACATAGTTGAAAATCTCTTCACTTCAAAATTTTTCTAAAGTATAAAAACTTTATGATTTAATTTAGCATTTTTACCAAAAGTAATCGCATCCTGAGCTATTCACAACCAAGCTCTTGTCTTTATAGTTTTCACTGAAAGTTCACCACTGTCTAATCTAATGTGATTAGATAATGGCTAACAACTCACTAAAAATTAAAATGCTCCAAGTTGAGGTCTTTCCCCAACCAAGTCCAACGGTAAACTTCGAGGTAAACTCATAGGTCGTTTTCCCTTTTAAAGGGTTCGTACAGAAACGAAAATCTAACATTTGGGTAGACTAGACCTAGGGATGATGCCTTGAAATGAAAGCAAAAGTGAGTTTTAAAAAATAAGTTGGGAAGAGATGTGGTAGTATATAAGTATAGTGCTACTACAGAGGCTACTTAGCACCTACGACGATTTTTAATCTCTTTTGGTTTAAGTCAGTAGGTAGAGACCGACAAGTTATGACATGCGTGTACGTATTGTACTGCCCGTTCAATAAAGCCTTTTCTGTCAACCATCATCAGTCATCAAGAGCTTCTTATGCATTTCTTAAAATATTTACCTTTACCATATGCATGTTCGAAACTTAAGAACTTTTGACAACTTATCCAACACGCCATCATGTTCAAAACCGTCATCAACTTACTAACCCATTGCCAAGTCAGAGTCCCTGCAAAAAGTTACACAGTCGATCACCCTCCACCAACACCACCGCCGCCGCCGCCACCACCATCACCTAAGAAAACGATGTCTAAATGAATAGATAAAGTAGGAATGGATGAATGGAAGATTTTTGAATGGATGAATTAAATTCATCTTGAGACACGACAATAATCGGTTGTATCATCATGATCATCATCATATAGTCTTTTGAGGTGCATAATACTGCATTGATTTCATGTAGTAATAGCTTCTTCTCGGTGCAACAATAATACCAACAAAAAGTTGGTACGCGCGTGTGTATCTTACGAGTAGGGGGATGGGATGATTGTGCTAAAAAAATTCATTCATTCGCATTTTTCCCTTACGTTAGTTACGTTGCAAATAAACGTGTCCGATGATACAAAGATGATAGATTTGGTGTTGTACAGTGTGCTTTGATGCTTGTTTTTTGATGCTACTATTTTTGTATTGTGCAATAGTAAGGCATTGTATTGTGTCATATTTTTCTTAGCTCCTCGGACACATCATCAGTGTCATGTCATTTTTGATTTCATGCTCCTTTTTGCATCATTGAGATTATCACATTATTAATACCCTCCAAAAGTCTTATCTAAGATCTGACTGAAAGATAGACACCGATGATTTGACAAAGCATCATCATATCATGGTCTTCCGTTCTTGTCGAACAGGGATGAATCAGAGTATTACATAAATAAAAATTGGAACGTCCAATCCAATTCTTTCAGGGGGATGGATGTGTGGTTTCCTTTGGTGCTTGATACCTCATTTTATTAAAAAAATTGACAGCAAAATCATGAAAATGTTTTAATTTCTATGTTTTCGTTTGTTGTGTCGTCTCAGAAAATAGCTTACGTCAGGGTGCTTGTCAGCCATGACGTGACAATTTGATTTTCTCCTTGTGTGTGGCATGTGTTGATTTGATTGGCTTCTTCATGAAAACCTGCGTAGGGACAGGCAGAAGTCATAGTTAGCGCAGTCCTGAGCGGATAAAAATAAGTGAATGGCAACAACAATCGTTTTAGGAATTAACCATTTCCGACAAATTCAACAGATTTTTTTGTCTCAATTAACCCCAAAATCACGCCGATTGTGAAGCTCACGGATTTCCTAGTACGTAATGATAATCCTAATTACAGTATGACAATTTTAGACGTATCAAAAGCACTCTAATCAATTTTAAGTTTGCAATTATTGACGCAAAAAACATCGATTTTAGAAAAAAAACTGACTCATTGGCTCACTCAGGAAAGAAGTGAAGTTAAAAATGCAGTGAATTGATTGATGCACTTTATTCCTTCATTCAGTTCCCTTAAATGGACAATGATGCAATTGACAAAATGCAAACATTTAGCGCATTATCTGGACCTATTGTTTGCTTCCTTGAATGCATGTAGCATGTAAAAGCTGCAATCATTCGTTTAATTTTACCTCTACTGACCATTTTACTAACGAAAAATACTTTCGATCAATTCGACAGCACTAAGATTGCACAGCAAACAAATGCCACATAATCATAGTCAATAGTTATGAAAACATTTATTTCGCTGCTATGAACCGACACAATCGTAAAAATACTTTCGATCAATTCGACAGCACTAAGATTGCACAGCAAACAAATGCCACATAATCATAGTCAATAGTTATGAAAACATTTATTTCGCTGCTATGAACCGACACAATAGCACGGCATAAATGAACCTTTTCCTAAAATAAAAATACTTTCCGACAAATGAGGTTTCATTATTCTGCTAATAATCGTTCGGTTTGGTCTTGGTATTCTTCTTGGAAACTTTAATTTAAGCATAGCATGGCACACTAGAATTCACTTCTACATTTTTAATTATTAAACCAGAAATAGGAGGACCATAGAAAAGCGAAAGCAATTTTTACTTAAGATTTGAACAATCAGTCCAAGAAATGTATGAATTAGATCATCAATTAATGTTCACATCTTCATGTCTATTTTTGTATTCATGCAAGGCCGTTACACATTCAAAAGAGAAGAGAGCTTAAAGTTGAAGATGAAGAGAGCTGATAAAATGTTGACAAATAATAACTTGACTTTCCTTTAGCCTCATTTTTAGGACAAGTAGTTGTTGTAGTACTTAATATTTAAAAGCCACAAATGAACATCTATTCTGAATTGAAAAATTGCTTCATTTCTAGGATATTGTCATTTATATTTTAATTGTTGCCTTTGTATGCCTATTTTCAGCGTTATCTCATCCTTTGATGACGGCCTTAGCTCGCGCATATGAGGCCGAATATGAAGAAAGGAATAATGTTGTAGACATTATACAGCAGAGGACTTCTATCGATATGACTAATTCGTCCCTTCGACCAAAAATTTACTTGCTAATTAAACGTATTGTTGAAGCGACAAATTCTACCGCGGCCCTTTTTGATGGCTTGAGTCTTGCTAACCAGGTAAAGTCGATTTAATCATTTGAACAGATTTATTCAAGAATGTAGCAAGATTTTGTCGTAATAAATGCTTTGACGAGATATTTGTTGCGTTGCATCACAGATTTTGCTACAAGTTATCATTAATTTCATGGAGCTGAAGAAATCTGAAATTGTTACTGATATGAACGAAGAAATGCAGCAACTTGGGTTAAAATTTGCTCCTCAGGATGAAGAAGAAACCTCTCAGTTTCTGCAGGTTGCTAGTAATAGCATATCCTCGGTTCTGGAAACACAGCGCTTTCTTTTACAAAGATTCAATGAAAATGTGATAAAAAAGATTTTTTTAAAATCCTCAAAATCATGTATCAAACTTTAAAAAGGAGTATACTCAAAAGCTCACAATTTTTGGGACATATATTTCGCAGGAATGCATGAAGGAGACAGAATTTTACTCGATAGTCAAGCAGTGTCGCTTACAAGACCATTTGTTAGCCGCACGTGAAATTGACTTTATCGCGAGAACCACCAGTTACGACTATTTGGTTGAGAAGCGATTGTGGCAAAAGCAGGAATTGGAGGAGGCTGCGAAACATGCGGGTAGGACGGTTGTGAAAAACACCCGAATCCATCGAACATCCGACGGTTATCTCAATATAACGGTATGCACTGCAGAAATATTTTTGATTCCCCCCTTTGTCTACAAATTAACTTTTTGTTTTATCTCGTTGATTCTCATATGTATTCCAGGCATGGATGCGTAAAAAAGACCTCGACTCTGAGCCGAAGCTGTATGAGCAAAAGGTTACTGAAGTGTCGCTTGATGATTACGAGGACAACAATGGTTCGATTGTTGAAGAAGGTATTGAAATCGAAGGTGAAGATGAGGTAGATGAAGCTGATTCCTCAACGGTCCCTAGCACAAGTGCTCTTGAGCCCTCCTCAGCCCTTGTGGCTGCATCAAATTATGTATTGATGAGCGAAATAGCGTCAACGTCGTCCGCGGCTTTCTTTAACGAAAACAGAACCCCAGACGCCACGGAAGGTGGTTTTTACCAAGTGTCGCCTTACCTTTTAAAGCAAGCACTAACAAAGGTCGCGTCTTTCCGACAAAGTAGGGCATGGAATAACATTGTCATGAAAGATGATGAAGAAAATCAATGGAAAATGATTAGAAAATGGAAAAGGGATTGGTATCCATTAGACAAAATCAAGAGAGAAAATTGGGAAAACGAAAACGACAAGGAAACGGAACCAAGACCAAAGGAAAGCAGCATACACGTTTTACATCCATCTGACGAAGATGAAGATGAAAATGAAAACGAGGACGATGAAGCTGAAAATGAAAATGAGTTGGACGAGTGATATTTTCGTGCCATTCCATTTTCCCATTATTTAATATCCGAATATTATGCCTAATTTTTATTCTGCTGCGACTTCATAATGATTAAAATATTGCATACGTTAAAATTAAAAGGTATGAAATAAAAATCGCAAAAGGTGTATCAAAACTCAAAACGAAAGTTTCTGCAAGGGTTAAAATCTTTGTTCTTGGTGAAATAAAGATTTTTGAAGACTTCATACGAGTGCAAAAAGAATCGTTTGACTTTTGTGTAATGAACTGCATCACGTCCCGTGTCGGTCTCCGAATTGCATAATATTTGCATAGTGTATGTACATCATACGTTCCTGTACATTTTCTTTTGCCATTTGATCGGATATTATTCCAAAGTTTTTCACGAATTGTTTCCATATACCTGATACCATCCTTAACTTAATGATCTCTTTGAATTAAACGGGATTCCAAGAACTTTCTAGAAAAATGCTTCATTCATTTAGTTCTGTTCTCATTTCCTCTTTCTTCATCATCATCATCAAATCCATTAAGCCGAAAATAGAGTTAGACCGCGAATATAGGGATAGATGACGTTCGCGTAACCTTGTACAATTTTCGTGGGAAAGTTACACGTTGTGCGTACGCTTACTCTTTCTAGATCTCTCCTGAAAGATCGACGCGACGACGGCCAGCCAAGTACCATTTCCATGCAATTGTATTCTATTTTTCTATTCCATTTGAATGAATTGTATTTGTAATAATATTGCATGCTTTTTTCGTTTATTTCAGAACCAGAAAAGAGAAAGACACAACTACAGACATGTTTATGTTCCATAGTTCCATGCAAGTAATTGTAAACTTTATACATACATACATATAAACTGTCTAGAGTCTCATAAAAAACTAAGCATGGTAGGATCAACATCGCATTATTACATCATCACTCCACACACACCACCACCGCACCACCGCCGCTTTTTCCCATGCAATGCACACACACAAGAAAAGAGTAGTAGTAGTGAATGTGAATAGTGAATTGGAGCATTTGGTTTACCTGTTTTCGGCATACATGATTTCTTCCTGTGTGTCCAGGAGCAAGGAGCATCATATCAGCAGCATCAGCAGCGTGCCGTGCGAGACGAGAGGAATAGAGGAAATGTAAAGTATTGGTAGTGCATGCCATCGTTTTTTGACGCAATACACCCTATATTTTGGAGAAGCCCGAAGAGAGGGGAGCGAGCTTTTGAGTGCATGAGAAATCTCATGAATGATTAAATGATTAAGTTCTTTAGGAATAAGAGACCCAAGTGCTTTTTATTCTTAACCCGAAAATTCAGAAGTGCTTTGGAAACAAAAGGCTATTATTACACAAGCAATAATCAACGGAATAATAATTCATTTGCCTTCTTCTTACCGTCATCGTGCTAAATATTTTAGTGTAATTAGCTTCGTCGAATTTTAGTAACGTACAAAACCCTCAAACTTTCAGTGATATTAATTTAGTCATTTATCAACTGCGGCTTTTCAAAAAAAAGACGATCACTGATTACCATTACTGTCACCAATCAGTAGTATTTCTAGCGAGAAGAATCGAGTCCGGCCTTTTGTTCAACTGTTTTATTCCATTTAAGGTAGACTGATGATCAGTTGTACACTACAACATAGAGTTATCTTGGTCTGACCTGACGTCTGATATCATTGTTTTCAATATTTTTCAGTCCAATTCTTTTCGTTTGTCCGTTTAGGAGAGTCACAGCTGGGCTGAACTTTAAGTATTCTTCAAAATGACGGCAAATAACATGTGAGTCAAGGTCTTGAATGTTTGTTACAGCGTTTGTTATGTTTGTATCATGTTATGCATGTTTCCTGGATCAATTTGATTTTGATCATGTTTTCAAATTGTAGACTTCGAATGAATCCTTTTGGCCTCGATTGACGAAGAGTACTGATAAGAAGCATTGGATAAAGGTCGATTTTAGCAGGTGGAAGGACGAAGATGATAGTGAAGACGAAGACGCCGGAATGGGAATGGGTGGTGGTGGTGGCGGCGGCACTGACTTCGAAGAGGTATTCATGAAATTTGTGTTTCGATTTTTGTTTTTATACATGTAATTATTGTAATTAGTAATTGCATCATTGCGTGTTATTTTGTAGATGATGCGTCAAATGGGAGGTTTGAGTGGGGCAGGAGGTGCGGGAGGTCTAGGACTAGGAGGTGATAAACCAAATCTGGATGATTTAGATAAGGAGACTGACTCAGACGATGACGAACTCCCGGATCTGGAATGAGAGAAATAACAAGTTACATTACTATTATAACTTTTTTACATCACTACGAAATTCGTCGAGCCGGTGGTGTCCAGATCACAGGTGTAAGTAGTTGAGGCCCTTCTTCGTATCCGTTTTAAAAATAATTTGGAAGAATGAAAGTAATAAATAAATAATACATCTTCGCATACTTTCAGAACTTTTACATTCTTGTAAATTGTATTAGCTATTAAATATAAGAGGGACCTTCCCTAAAACCTTCTCTCAAATAGTAGTGTAGTTTGATTGAATTCCTTTAAAAAAAGTATAATCCCAACTTTAGTTTAAATGTATGTACTGTAATGCCTATTTCATATCGTAATTACGAAATGGTCTATTATTAGTAGGTCCCTCCCTACTATTGATGAACTTGTATGCCTTTATGAATTTGTTGATTATAATAATGATTCAATAAAAAATGTTGTTGGCCACTGGGCGTCCACCAAATTTTATTGTTTTTAATTTTCTTATTACGACTTGTATTTTAAAAACAAGCTACGCATATTATAAAACAAAAGCAAGTTATGTCCGTAGAAATTCTAATGTGGACATTTGCTGAACGGAGCAATGGTTTTGTAGGGTGAAGTACAATGAAGTTGCATAAAATAATTGCATAAGAGAGGCAAACATTTGTCGTCAAAGGCAGTTCTTTCTTACTTTTATTCGTTTATAATATAATCTGAATGTTTTACAATGAGTAGATGAACCTGCAGCAGTGACGAGTTTACCGCTGCAATTTGCGTGCATCGGTATTCAACAACATTGTTTTCGTAATCAAAGTTTGGTGATGGAAGATATATGGACACACTCTCGAATGTTACATTACAAATACAATCCGAAACGTTTCAATTCAATAATGAAATGTCATGCATACTTTTCTGGGTCACAGCTAACGCATTTCTTTGATTATTAGGCAGGATTCAGTCAGTTCCTTCGTCATAATCGCGTTTTGCCAGAGTTAACGCGGTTAGGTGCTGCAACATTAAAGCCCCAATTCTTTACGTCCATCTTTTGCATTTTCCCTTTCTTGCCTTTCTTCCCCTTGCCCTGCAATAACAAAGGTCGTTTTATCATTTGATTATTCTAGTTTTAGTCATAGTCATAGGTTTAAGGATTTTTATACAGCGATTATTGTAGCATGTTACGTAGTAATTAAAGTTTACTTTGCTGTACCTTTACTTCCTGAAAGTCATTTTGATTAGGATTAACAGCACTAGCTGGGCGGCACAAATTATCCTCAGACGTCTCTCCTTCATCCTTTCCCTTTCTGGCGTTTTTCCATCGGGAACGACGCTCAAGGAACTCCCTGGAGAATTCTCTAGCCTCTTTTCCATCCCCAAGGTAGGATCGTACATAATCACTAACGTCATATGGAGATTCGACTTCCTTCAAGAAGCCAACGAAAGTTGGGATGTCAACGTTTCCTCCCATTGCTTGGAGGGATTCAAAGCACCATTTAGTAAAATCATCTTGATTAGCAGACTGCTTAACGTTTCCAGACGATTGCTCCTGTGACGAGACTTGAAACAATTTCATAAAGTCTTCTGCGTTACTGGTCCGTTTACTACTTGGAGATGGTTGATGTCCCTGATTATTGCTGCTCATTTGATTTTGAACAATCTGATTCATCTTTGTCACAGGGGCAGTATTCTGAAAACCCGGATGTCTTACTCCAGATGAGGTATTCTGCTCTTCCCAAGCACCGCCTAAACACAATTAATTGTATACACATTATTTACTTATTTAGTAATTATTTTAGCTTTGAAATCATTAGGGAAATAACTCACTCTCACCGTTCGATTTGCTCGATGAGCTTGCGTTTAACGATGCACGATTAGCCCATGTAAGATTGGCACTCCAAGCTTGCTGTTGCTGATGATGATGCTGCATCATAGCTCGTTGTTCACGTTCCTTCTCCTTTTGCTAAGAATTAAAAGAGGCACATATGAATATCATGCATAATGCATATGTGGTAACTACATAAATCAGAACAATTTAAACCATTTATGAACTAAATTTAATATGGCTAACTAGGAATTAATATGACTTACTTTGGCCAGTTTAGCCTGTTCTTCGGCTTGAATTTCCGTTAAAGATTTAATGACAACTTTTTGCTGTGGAGCAGCTCCTTGAGCCCATTTTAAATTTATTCCTCCTTTGGCTTGTGACTGTTGCTGCTGTTGGCGAATCTGCTCTTGTTGCATTTGTTTTTTCATCAATTGTTGGCGCATTATTTCTTCCTGTTCTTGTTTTAAAGCTTCCTCTTGCTGAATTTCTAACAGTGTCCTAGCTTTACCACTGCTACCGGAACTTTGTGAAGAGCCAGCATTCCATGAAAATCGCTGTTGCTCCTGCTGCAACTTTGCTTGCTGTTCTTGCCTTTCTCTTTGTTGTTGCTCTTCCATTCGAATCTTTTGCTGCTCGCGTTCCCTTTGTTGTTGCTCTTGAAGTTCTCTTTGCTGCTGCTCTTGACGTCTCTGTTCTTCCAGCCTCTGCTTTTCTAAAAGTTGTTGCTGTCTCTGATGTTCCAACTGACGCTGTTGTTCCATTTGGCGTTGTTGTTGCTCGATTTGACGCTGCTGTTCTAATTGTCTTTGCTGTTCTAACTGAAGCTCTAATTGACGCTGTTGTTCAAGCTGTCTTTGCTGTTCAAGTCTTTGTTGCTCCAAC
>JAHZMX010002182.1:0-12623 GCA_027743895.1 Seira musarum | reverse complement strand
CGTTTATCTCTCCGTCTTGGAGAAATTCCAGGAAATTGATGTCTTCGTGCCCACCGGAGGTTGCAGTAATATCTCTCCGGATATGTTGGCGTCACTCCTCGAATTTCTTGTGGACTTGTATGAAACACATAATGTGAATTCCAATGTAGCCGAGATGATAAACGCCGGAGAGCTCTTGATGGGTGGGGAAGTGGAGGAAACTTTAGCGAATGCGATGGATATCAGTTATCCTTGCAATGATGGGAGGCTTCTGTATTCGAGTGAAATTATTTAAAAAATCATATGAAGGAAACGGAGAAGGGGAAAAGTGAAACGGAGATTTTGGAAGAGTTGAGGGGACTATGATGGTCGATCCGGAAAAGACTTTGGAGACTATGATTTGGTATTTGGTGCTACAAAGCCGCGGAAATCAGGGATGTGCGGGGTTGTATTTTGACTAGGAAAAATGTTCAAGATTGCTTTGGGGAGAATTGTGGCCGTACCGCACGTGCGTAAAACGTCATGATAAGTAAAAGCTTGCTGTCCGCGTTCTCAAGTACAATTTCCCACTTTTGAACAATTTTTTCTGTTTTCCGAGAAAACATGATTTCCCATTGGGAAGAAAATTCTTCAAAATCCGGAAACTACCTATTTCTTTATTTGTCACGGTCAATGCAATGGTCAATCGAGAAACAAAGATGCTTGATTTGGAGGAGCACTATTTGTTCGTAGGTTTTGCTTCCAACCGAGATTTTTTTTTCTGGGAAGTGGAAAAATGAAATGTGGGAAATTCCATTCGACATTTATAACATGAGCCATTCGTACTAGAAATTATGATTGTAGGATGACTTAGGCGTGTTTTAAATAAATAAATGGAGTCTCATACCACCCCAGACCCTTACAGAAATAGGGTTCGTTCTCAGTACGCAAGGAAGCTATGTTCCAAATTTGAGTTCAATCGGTGACCTCGTTCGAGAGTTATCGATCGGACAGACAGACGGACACACGGTCACATCAATCTCAATATTCGCTTAGCTACGCTCAGCTACGTAATAAATGGAGTCTCAATCCACCCCAGACCCACACAGAACTATTGTTTGGCCACTTTTTCCTTTCCACTTGGACGAACGGGAAAATTGGAATTTCTGCACGCATGGGTTTTACCATTTTTACCTCTTGTCATTTTCCCAGTTTACCTTCGTCCACCTCTGATTCAAATTTGATTGACAAAACCAGTAGGAGGAGAGTATCATCCTCATTCTTAAAACTAATCGTTCGTGATTGCAACCGCATCACCCGAGAAATTTCCACATGCAATCAAAGCCGCTCAATTACATTCACCTGACGACTCTAATTTCACTGCTTAGTTTAGAGCTAGAAATAAAATCGGATTAGAAATGTTGGAGGAGTTGATAACTCTCAAGATAAAACAGCCAAGAAAGATGAAGGATTCGTGTGCAATTTTGCTAAAAGGAAATCCGTATGACGAAAATGAATAGCAATAAACAAGCTTATGAGGAGAACATGGAAAGAACATTTAAAAGTTCATGAATAATTCAAGAGCTTTGGAATTTATATTTTCATTTATAACTGTCCAAAAATTACACCACCTTACAGTATAAGTTGAGAGGATAGTACGCTGGCGGTACTGCTATAAAACAGTATAATATTCGTCCCTCTCCACTCCAGTCAATTTTTTCATTTCTAGCAAGCCGTATCCTCTTCCTTTTTTTCATGACGTCGTTACGGAACGGTCCTGAACTCTGAACTGCACTTCAATGAACAACAATTAACAAGGGAACCGCCCGAGGTGCCGCCCCGCAATCGCATATACCAGATATACTGTGGAGATCAGTATTTTTTTCTGGTTACGAATAAGCTCTGTTTTCTCTGCAGAAACATCAGAATAAATTTTAATATTATTATTTTTTATCAAATTCTTCCATTTGGGTAATGATAAACATCCTTACTCAAATTCGATGTTATCATCCATTTCTCAGATACGTCATTAGAAGAGAGGTTTGTTGTAACCAATTACCGAAAGGGAATATTTTCCAGCACGCGAAATTCCCCACGGTGGTGTCAATATTCATTTGGTGTTGCATACCTCTATGCATTATAAGTACACTATTCTGGATACAAAAATTAATATTAAAAATTACTCTGATCTTTCTGCAGACAAAACAAAGCTTATTCGTAACCAGAAAAAAATACTGACCTCGGCAGTATGTCTGGTTTATGCAATTAGGGGGGCACCTCGGGCGGTTCCCTTGTAAGATACCTTTAAACCTTCTCACAACTCGCAGCTACGTAACTATCACTTCATCGAATTAATGACTGCTGTTGTAATTAATGCTGCATAAAGATGAAGGGGATACCTGATACTTTACAAATCATATGCCCTTACTGGAGATATTAACAACCATTTTTAACTTGAATTTTCATGCGTTAAAGTCTCCATTTGCAATGCATTGGGAAGAATCAAGATTCACACCAATTTCTAGAATTGTGAACGTCCAATATTTTTTGGTCAGACAACTCTCACGACTGCACTTCTTCATCCTGTGTGCCATTTAAAAACACAGTGACTATCATAGTTTTCCCAAGTGATGTCGAACATCATCCAAATCACTACATAATTTGGCCTAAAAAATAATTTTAAAATCAGTGCTGAATATCTCCAGTAATTGCGTAAGGTAACTTACGACTCGTAAGGAGCAAAAAATGACTGATTTAAAAAATAAAACTGGTATAAGCGATATAGAGCGGCACTTGGGGACCTTACCTTACCTTGTTTGTCTCATTATATTTTTCTGTCACGGTTTGTGTAAAACTGAGGGACAAGGGACAATTCAATATTTATTGAGATCATCTAAACATCAATGTTGATGACTATAATTCAATTGACAATTGTCAATTTAAAAAAATGAAGGAGAAATATTGGCAAAAACGATCATCTAATTGACTGGAGAGGATTGAATGCATTTGGATGACAGAATTTTTTCACAAGTGCACAAGTGTTGTGGAATGGATGTATGGGACTTTGAACTCGAACTTGATTTGGACCAATGGACAGAGTCTGGAAAAAGTTAGATGCAGTCTGGATTATGTCAATTACTCCTGGACTTTCACCATGCAAGCTCGTAAAGTGAAGTGCAAAAGTACTCGAAGAGATGTTTCAGGAGTCTCCTTTGAGGAGACCTTATCCAAGGGTCTCGTCATCTCACATATCCCCAGGGGCTTCGGTTGAAATGGAAGACTCACCACCAAAATATCCTGAAAAGTTGTGTACGAAATAGTGAAGTTATTTGTGACTGAGGAAGAACTCCCTTGAGACATTCTGAAGCGATGCATTGCCCAAGCACACTCGATCATTCAGATTTGACACGGGGAATGTGGTGGAACTCCAGGATTGTGGGGACCACAAAGTTGTACCATTATTTCAGGGGAGGAGTAAATCATTCAAACACCACTCCCAAAGCCTTGTCGGACCTACTACCTCCAAATAAAGCACGGCACATACGCCGTACAAGGTCTCGAGTGCATCGCCCTGAAGCTGTGTACGATAGAGTGAAGTTATTTGCGACCGAGGAAGAATTAACTACCTCAGGACATCTTGAAGGAATACATTGCCAAAGCACATTCGTCATTTCGAATTGACGCGGAGAATGTTGTGGAACTCCTGGATCGTGGGGACCACAAAGTCGTGTAATGTATTGCCAAAGCACATTCGTCATTTCGAATTGACACGGAGAATGTTGTGGAACTCCTGGATCGTGGGGACCACAAAGTCGTGGAATTATTTCACGGGAGGACATAATCATTCAAAGACTACGGGCCAAAGTTCTCGTCGGCACTTTCGCTGACACTGGTTACTGGCTCCGCCGCCATCGAAGCTGTACGACGTCTCAAGTGCATCGATACCACTGTCCTCCATACTCAGAGGAGGTAACAAAATTCCAGGAACTCCGGAAAAAGTTATTCAATCTGGACCTGTCACTCGCTTGAAAAATTAAGCTATTGCTTCTCATCAGAAAAAATGGCAAATATGAAATACAAAATCACTCGAGGACCTGAAGAGTCTCCTTTGAGGAGACTTTATTCCAGGGATACGCTCCCGATAGAGGTCTATACGTCCACGAGTCGATTCCCATTTTTCCAGAAGAACTTCTGCTAAAATGGAAGACCTCACCTCCCAAATGCCCTGAAGCTGTGTACGAAACAGTGAAGTTATTTCCGACTGATTAAGAATTAACTACCTCAGGACATCTTGAAGGAATACATTGCCAAAGCACATTCGTCATTTCGAATTGACGCGGAGAATGTTGTGGAACTCCTGGATCGTGGGGACCACAAAGTCGTGGAATTATTTCACGGGAGGACATAATCATTCAAAGACCACGGGCCAAAGTTCTCGCCGGCACTTTCGCTGACACTGGCTCCGCCGCTCATTTTAATTTTCTTCAATATTTCAGTCGTACAGACTTCCCGCCACATGATCTCACTGAAGATTATAATTAATTTACCTGGTACGAATTAGACAATGCAAAACAAAGAATTAATCTCAAAGGGAAGGGCCCCAAGTGCCCCCTTAACTGCATATTTTGTCTTGGTAAGTTTTTTACACCGGTTACAAATCCGTCTTCAAAATACTGGAAAAATATCTGGGTGATTTTTAGATTTAATATTTTTTGTGGTGAAATTGTTCATTCATAATGCATTGGATTTTGCAGAAGCTCAAAATTAAGATCAATGCCACTTTACAAAATCTGGAGTACCGATTATTTTCCATCTTTACCAGTAGCCTTCTTCATCCGTCTGTGAAGGAGGAAAACATATGAAGCAGCATTTTTTTCAGAGTTGATGTCGATCCTCATCCAAATTAGTAAAACTTCAGACAAAAATAAATCAAAATAAAAAATCACCCTCACATTTTTGCAATAAACCGATCGTATTCTTGATCACCATAAAAAGCGGATTAAGATAGTATTACTCGTATATGTAATTGAGGGTGAGCACTTGTAGTCCTTCCCTTGTAAAATATTTTCAGCTATCTATATATTGTTTCTTTCTACAGTCCAGAGGTTTTAGAAACCATTTTTCTAAAAGCATTTATCTCAAAAACGTTAGGGCGAAGATAATTGATGTCAACTGCGTTGAAAAAACAATTTTCGTCAATTTCTTATTTCATTTTGTGAAATGAAACTGAAGCCATGCAGTCGGGGCTGACCTGATCGAAACAAAGTTCTTTGATATTTGCTAGAAGAACATAATTTAATTTAGTGGGGAGAAGTGAGAAGATGCCAATACATTCTCAAAAATTATGCACGCAAGCAAAATACCTAAATCCTTTTTCTAGATCAATTTATTCCTGACAAAGATGCACATTACATCAAAATAAAAAATATATAAATTCACCTATTATCATAAATTAGAATGGAATAGATTCCCCCAATCACTTGAAAAAAAAATCATAATCTGATTTATTCTCACACTGAAACTATGTACCACTGCAGATTGAAATGTTACAGGTCCACGTTCAGCTTATGTGACAGTGAGATTTAATTGCTTGCCTAGTAACATTCACCTTATCTTCACTGCATCATAATTATTATTCAAGAAGGTCATTGGAAATGCAGAAAAATGTTTTTGAGGGAAAATAACGAAAATGACAATGAGAAGGGAGAAGGCCTTGATGACTTATGATTCTTGAATTAGTTTAACTGTGGAGTACCTAGATATGCCCGTCATTACCATGAGTGGACACTTTAGTTGTGGATCAGGAAGTCAGGATGGTGAAGTTCAAGCATCCAATCAAGAGCAGCAACCTCCTCCTATTCAAGATCACAATTCGTCTGAGTCGGGCGCTTCCACTTCAGCACTGCCTCAACCATTAAGTCCCATTTCATTCGAACCAAAGAGTATTTATTTCCCATCTACAGGACGTCCCGGAAACGATTCTACCTCTGGAAATGCATCTTCCCCTCCGCCGAGTGAGCCGAATGACCAAAACTCGCCATCAGGTCTGAAACGAAAGGAAATGGGAAAAGGCGATGTGGAACCATGTCAGTACAAGAAAATGAATTTCGGATTAATGACTCAAAGTAAATTTCAAGATTCCACCCCCGCAAATCCTGAGGACAATAAGGGGAACTCAGATGAGCAAGGAAACCCGGAGTATAAGTTGAACTGAGTCAGATTCTAACGCACCCTGTGCAGGTATTTTGAATTTGTTATACCTTAATGATTGTATTTTATGAAGAAACCAAAGTTTTTAATCGATGAGTCGAAAATAAAAATATTTTTATCTTCCAATTCATTCTCACAATCACAATCAGTTACTTTCAAATTATTCAATTTCGAATCACTTCACTGGAGTTAAGCATGAACATCAATAAAATAATAGTCATAGTCATATGCATTCATATTGCTTCTCTGAATTTCCAACTGAAGTGACCAATCAAATCCGTTATTCATGCAGATAATTTTTCTTCTCAATTTTGCGCATCAACTTTCACGACTAACTTATTTGTTTATCCGATCGTACCTACTCACCATCAGTTAATTAAAATAATTTAATAGTTAGCAAGAAGCATTTTTCAAGTCCGTTATTCAATGGAATTCTGGGAACTGAAAATAACTGGTTTGCATTCTTCATTTAAAAAATCCAATGGCAATGAGAATTTGAGAGTTTACGTTGCGATTGACTTTCTCGTGCAATTAATAAGGTGTGTATAAAATATATAAGAACAGCGATTCCCAGTTTCGCCGAATAAATGGATAAAAAATTTTGAAACTTATTCTATTGGATGGAATGGATTTATACTATCGTCGCGGTGGAATATAAGGTGTGGTTAAATTATAGAACCAAAGTTTAAAAATGCCTACTTAAAAATTAGCAAATATATAGGTGGAAAAATCAAGTGTGTTTTATGGTTCAAAATTATCAATTGAAATAAATTAGATAGTCACGATATTGTTCAAATTCTCATGTTTTATTGCAGTGATAGTCAATTAATCGAACCCCGTAAGTCTTGAACCTTTAATTTAAGTTGTTTTTCATAATGAAATACATTCAATGGTATTTTCGGAAAGCAATTTTTGTTCAAATTTAGAAATTCAATTTCACATAAGGCGAAATTTAATTACATAAGACCGGAATTTTTTGTTTTCCAAATCCAAATCATATCCGAGAATTATTTTCCATCAATTTATATTGGATTATTGTGACAACACAAAAAATTGACCGTTTTTCATGACTTAAATTCATTAAAAGATAGGACACGGTTAAATGACATTTTTTTGCTATTAATGAAACATACTGTACAGCGTTTTTTAAATTTACTTCACAAAATCTTGAACCTTCAACAAAGAATAAATACTAATACTGGATTTTGTTAACCAATCTAATTGTTAGCGATTTACTTTTGCCATTCATTAAAATGTGAATCAAAAATTTTCCATATCCTTCAATGTATACCTTGAAATGACGTAGACCGAGAATTAGATTTTTAAGGGAAACATTTTAAATCCCTTTCTTATCCAAGCGTGGATTTAAATCTAAACTTGACCATAATCCTATTTATTAAAAAATTTGAATTTCATGATTTAAATTGTAAGCTTTGACTAACACAGGCATTAATAGTGAATTGCCAAATGTAGAGTTCACGTGTGTGCTAGAATACTTTTTGAGATAGTTCAAACAAGGATACACGTCCTTATAATTTCGAAACAGACCTTATATATATATTTCGATTTTTATTGGTAACTAAAGGGTTTGCAATAATGACGTACTAACATAATGCATATAGTCTTTTCATGCTATCCTCAACAATTTAACCCACCTCAAATCTCATAATTTTGAGCAGGAAGGATGAATGTGATCTAGAAGGAAGTGATATGGGAATAAAAAAACAGATTCGTATATAAGTTGTTTTGTTGTCTTCAGAAGGAAAGATTGCATTGTAAGTAATGTAATGTACTGGTTCGCTCTGGACAGTCATGAATGAATGAAAAGTAAATCATAACTTGAGTTTCAAAGCGAGAATTTATTTGTATTATTCCTTCAAAATGGGATCAAAAAATGAAATATTGAAAAAAAACTATGCTTTTATCTTCATTCACCGTACTCTTTTTCACGTCATAATTTTTACAAAAGAAAAATGGCAATCACTTATTTAATACCTTCCGGTACAGATCCATCAAAGCGTGCTTCTTAGCTAAACCCAAAAGATGGTCTCGATTTTCCGGCGATAATTTAAGTACTGCGCGCTGTTCTAATCTCTGCTTTAGGGCATCCAAGTTGTATGCTTCACACAACGATAAGAGATCAGCCAGATCTGGCTTACCTGTGGCACCGGGTTGTCCAATCTGAAAGTCATCAACGGCTCCAGAGTACAAGTTGTTAACCAAAAACGCAAGGCATATTTTAGTCATTCTGGTGGACGTCACCTTATACGGAGGAGTGCCAAGGAGTGAGCCTTTTATTTCGTCATACAATCGTGGACAGGTATCTAGTAGATAAGGATAGGATTTCATGGATTGAATTGAAATTGGAATGAATGAATTTAAATATGTATGACATTTGGAGTCTGATACCCTTGATAATGGTTGCGTGAACCTTGTATTCCTGAACATCATCAAATCCGCGAATATGAACGTCTTCGCCTCCAATTATATTTAAGTTCCTAACACAGCGACCATAGTTTTCCGCATGCTCAGCAGAGATTAGGGTCTGAAGGTTAGCTGAGTAGGGTGAAGGCACAACACGATAGACGTTCACAGAAATCTCCAACTGCAATTGATCAAAACCTCGTTTTAGCGCATTAAGGTCCAGCAGGATCGTCATAAATCTAATTCCAGGGGTTTCTTTCGAGGACAGCTCACGACTTTCTGGAAGATATTAACATAAAATCAATCAGATATGGTCATTTTTTTTCGAAAATCAAAATCTGTTTTGCAAATATTGTAGAAACGAAGAGTATTTGAACATTTACCATGTATTTGTGTAACATCTTTATTCCTAGGTCTTGCAGTGCCTTGTTTGAAATTTGCACGAATGTGATATTCGTACACATTTGCTGAATCCCCAATCAGTCGTGCTTGACACGATATATGTAGGGTCAACTTGGTTCTAGCTTTGGGTTCTTGTCCCACGATTCCTTGGAGTCGAAATGTCCACTCGGAATCTTCAGGCATGGTAGTCTTACCAGGCAAGGATTGGACCATAACTAGAGAATCACCGGCTTTAAATCTCTCAATTAAATAATCCAGTTGTTGGATGTTCCACAGGAACTGTTCCCTCCGAATCAACTCAGGCTAAATAATGCAATTACAGCAATAGATTTGGAATAGTATGAGTGATGCATGGGGTATGAATAAGGAATTGCGAATGAATTTTATATCTTACCCCCGTATTTGTATTTAAAAATGACATTTTACAGTATCCACTTCTCCTACTATTGCTTTACAAATCAAAACTAAGACGAGAGGGGAAGGGCTTTTTATTTACGCACGTTTCTAATAAACCATTTGACACGAATTGCAATGTATTGAACGCGAAATGAAGTGAGGGAAATGAGGAGATTGTTCTTGGGGCAAAGTAAGAGAAGAGGAAATGAATTGAAGCATTGATTAATTTATTGAGAATCGATGGTTACCTTATCATTACCATTCATTCATCCATTCATTCAAATCAAGAAATACAAAGATATTATTGACCAAGGACATTTATTCGTGCCTTTTGCATTTGAGACATTTGGACCTTTTTGTGAGGAAGCTATTGATTTGATCGAAGATATCAAAAATAAGTATCAGATTATTTGCGGAATGTTGAAATAAAATACTATTTAGATTCATTCATGATTATCCTTTGTTCATGAAATGCCGCTTGTAATTGTGAGATTAATTAAAGTGCAGTTCAGCGTTTAGGGTCGCTCAATAATGACGTGATGTTAGAACAGGGAGGGTAGGTCTAGATGAAAAACTGACGATTTGAATGGAGATGAGCAAGGATCATATTGTTTTATGTGTCGATCGCAAATGTGAATTCCAAACTCCTACTCTTTCATGTCATGACTTTTGCGGCCAACTGAGATATCCAATTTATTTTCGATCTGATTGTGAAGACATTTTTGTATTGTCACTCAAATTTGCTAAAATGATCCTTCCATGTCCTCCACCTCGTCATCGTCAAACCGATTTCCTCTATCAAAATTGCATATAAATCCTCCTCCGTTTTGACTGTTTCACTTTCAGAGTTATCAACTCCTCCAACATTCCTTTTCCAGTATATCCTCCACCTCGTCATCGTCAAACCGATTTCCTCTATCAAAATTGCATATAAATCCTCCTCCGTTTTGACTGTTTCACTTTCAGAGTTATCAACTCCTCCAACATTCCTTTTCCAGTTTTATTTGTAGCTCCAAAGTAAGCAGTGAAATCAGGGTCATCAGATGAATGTAATTGAGTGACTTTGATTGCATCTGGAAACGTTTTGGATGATGCTCTCCTCCTACTTTTATTTTATTTGATTTTATTGTCGATCAAATTTGAACCTGAACCAGAGGTGCCGTTAAGTCTGATGGATGAAGATAAAGTGGGGAAATGAAAAGAGATAAAGAAAGGAAAAACCCATGCTTAACGGAATTCCAATTTTCCCATTCGTCCAACATTATGTCGTTCCTGACTGGAATAAAAAAACTGGTCAAAGAATAGTTCTGTGTGGGTCTGGGGTGAGTTGAGACTCCATTTATTTAAATCAAACTCAACTCATCATGAATTAAACACCTTTCGAGTACAGCCTCAATTCACCCCAGAGTAATCTTCTGAACATTTTTCCTGGTCGAAATATGATGGACGAGGTAATCCCTGTACTTCGCAGATTTCTGCGGCTTTGTTGAACCAGATACCGAATCCCTGTCCAGCAATCTCGAATAGTCTCCAAAGTCCTTTCCTGAACGACCATCAAAGTCCCCTTAACATTCCCCTCAACTTTTCCAAAACCTTTCACTTTCAACCGGCATTTATCATCTCGGCTACATTGGAAAATACTTCACATTTTGACACGCATACAAGTTCACAGGAAACCCCGAGGAGTGAGGCCAACAGCCCCGCAGAAATATTTCCGCAACCTCCGGTGGGCACGAAGACATCAATTTCCTGAAGTCCCTCCAGAACGGAGAGATAAACGTAATGGGCGACTTGGATCATGATTCTCGCCCAATTTATTGAACTGATTGACGTCAATCCGCCGTCCTCCGAAGGAAAGCATTTCTTGATCGGTTCATCCAAATCATCCGATGTCCCCTCCACTTCGAAGACATGGACGTTATCATTCCCTACAGTGATCATTTGGAGTTCCTGGAATTTTGTCACCTTTCCTTGAGGATAGAGGACGATGACATCGATGCCCTGAAGACCTCGAACAGCTTCAATAGCAGCGGAGCCAGTGTCACCGGAAGTGCCTACGAGAATTGTTGCGTGGGTGCCGTGTTTCTGGAGGTAGTAGGACATCAAACGCCCAACTAAGGAGAGGGCGTAGTCCTTAAATGATTTTGTTCTCCCGTGAAATAATTCCACGACTTTGTAGTTCCCACAATCCTGGAGTTCCACAACATTTTCCATTTCAAATCGAAATGACGAGTATGCTTGGGCTATGCATTCCTTCAGGATGTCCCGAGGGAGTTCTTCCTCAGTCACAAATAACTTCACTATTTCGTACACAACTTCAGGATATTTTGGAGGTGTGTCTTTCCACTTTATTTCCTGGGGGAAGGTGAGAATCGACTCTGGGACGAAGAGACCTCCATATCCAATCGGGAGCATATCCCTGGAATAAGGTCTCCTCAAAGGAGACTCTTGTGACACCTCCTCGAGTGCTTTTGTATTTCATTTCTTCAAACTTGCAAGGCGAAATTCCAGGAGCGAGTGACAGATTCAGAAGGCAGATTGCATAAAATATTTTTTCCAGACTGGATCCATTGATCCAAATCAAGTTCAAGTTCAAATTCCCATGCATCCAATTCACTAAATCCACTTCACTTTTTAAGGAAAACATCTGTCATCCACATTTATGTCCATTCAATTCATTGGAATGTCCTCCCGTCTAATAATTCCACGACTTGTAATCACCACAGTCTTGGAATTCCACAACATTCTCCGCCTTGTCAAATCTAAATGAGGAGTATGCTTGGGTTTACTATACATTCCTTTAGAATGTCTCGTCTCGAGGGACTTCTCCCTCAGTCGTAAATAACTTCACTATTTCGTACACAGAGTATTTTGGAGGTGAGTCATTCCTCCTCTCAACAGAAGTTCCTGGGGAAATGTGGAACATATAGATCTCCATTGGATGCGGGAGTGAGGGGCTTGAAAAAAAATTCCGTGGGAGTGGGAGTGGAACTCGGACTGGGACTTTACAGCTAGTCTTAATCATCATCAAAATTATCGATAAAATTGAAGTTCATATAGAAGTACCTTTATTACTACTATTAATTTGAAAATGCACTCAGGTTTCACACTAGGTTTGAAATGCACAATGGTGTTTATGCGATATAGCTCGGCAAAAAGATGGCCGACATAAAATTTTCAAAGTCTTGAAAACACCCCTTTTTTCGTGGCAATAGATTTAGTTGTAGTTGGAC
>JAHZMX010002181.1:0-14267 GCA_027743895.1 Seira musarum | reverse complement strand
CAAGGAAGGTTTTGAGTTAGATCCCCATGGGAAGTACAAAGTGCCTCCTCCAGGAGAACATGAAGAGTACCTGAATTATGCTCTTTCATTCCCACTTGTGGCAAATCCCCAAGTCTTTGGAGTCAATGAGAATGCAGATATCACAAAAGATCAGAACGAGACTGCGCTTTTATTCAGGAGTATTTTGTTGACTCAAGTAAGTCATTTCATTAATTAAAAACTTCATGCTATCTCTTATGACCAAGTAACTAAAATAAGAAATTGTGCTGATTTAAATAATTTTTCATTGTCAGAGTAAAATCTCCAGTGCTTCAGGGGGAAAGACACCCGACCAACTTGTAATCGAGGTGGCTGCTGATATCCTTGCAAAATTACCTAATGACTTTGATATTGATGGGGCGATGAAGAAGTACCCGACGTCATACAGCCAGTCGATGAATACTGTCTTGGTACAAGAAATGGTACGATTCAACGTCTTGCTCATTTTGATTCGGAGCAGTCTGATCAATGTTCAGAAAGCCATTCGCGGTCTTGTCGTTATGTCCGCCGAATTAGAAGAAGTAGTCAAGAGTATCTTGACATCACGAATCCCTGGACTATGGATGAAAAAATCATATCCATCGCTAAAGCCATTGGCAAGTTATGTTAATGACTTTCTTCAAAGGCTTCAATTTTTGCAGGTAAATAAAAACAGTTGTTCTGAAAATGTTCTCCTGTAATTTAGAGTTAATTAATACAAAAGTTCCATATACTTTTAGGACTGGTACCAAGTCGGACCTCCTCCAGTGTTTTGGATTTCAGGATTTTTCTTCACGCAAGCTTTCTTAACAGGAGCGCAACAAAATTACGCCAGGAAGTTCCAGATACCCATCGATTTACTCGATTTCGACTACAATGTAAATTTTGACGTGATTTAGGATATTGGAAACTATCATGCTATCTATTCCTATATTTTAGTAAAAATAATTTCAATACAGGTACTGGAAGACAAAGAATACGATATTCCACCAGAGGATGGAGTGTACGTGCATGGTCTATTCATGGAAGGGGCGCGGTGGGATAGATCGATTAAGGAAATAAACGAATCGTTTCCAAAGATCCTCTTTGACACTATGCCGAAGGTATGTGAAAGTAAAAACTTTCTTCAATCAGCAAAAAAGTATAATTAATTATTGTAAATTCCCTTTACAGATTTGGGTGATACCACTTATGAAGAAAGATTTGATTCTCAAGGATTGCTACGTTTGTCCAGTCTACAAAACGTCGGAACGAAGGGGAGTCCTTTCAACAACTGGACATTCAACCAATTATGTTGTCAAAATGATGATTCCCAGTAAAAAGCCTCAGGAACACTGGATTATGCGAGGAGTTGCTCTATTATGCCAACTGTCAATCTAATGACAATAATTCCCAATCAGAATCTCAACTAAACTGCCTCACGAAAGACTGAATTCCTAAATGTACAATTAACTAAGAAACTCAGCAGAATAAAGTCGATTGAATCTAAGCTAAAGTCCGAGTTTGTTTTATGATTCGATCCTCATTTATTTTTATGGAACCGAGTTTAAATTAACATCCTATTTACACTTTTATCAATTTTTAAGTCTGCGTTTGCACGTTACAATAATATTTGCTCAACTTGAATTTGAGTTATGGCAAACTTCAAAATTCGCTACGAAAATGCTTACGAAAATGAAATACAATTTATCATCGTGACTACTTGGCTCCTCCAGACTTTTTTGGTGGGACCCACGATTGTATTTTAGGTCTTGTGGTAGTGAAAGGAACATACTGATCAGGGGTGCCTGATAGATTTTCCTTATGGTCCTCTATCCACTTATATTGAGGAGGGGGCCTTTTTGTCGGTGGAGTATCGGTTTTGTAATGAAGCCATCCGAACCACTCTGCGGGGACCATGCTACCATCGTATTCGACTCCGTGTTTTTCATTATATTCTATCCAACGGTTACGACCTAAAACATTTTAAAAAAAATATTTGTCACATGCACTCAATCATTTAAAGTCAATTATTACTGCGCAGCAGATACACTTGAGACTGAATTAGAGATATTTACCGTAAAAGTATTCATTGTTCTCGAAGTATTTATTCCCGTACTTGTCCGTACCCACGAGGGTGCCAATCTTTAAGTCATCATGACTGTAAAAAATTAAACAAAAATTAAATCACGAATAAAATCGCAATATACTTTTGACCTTATCATTCTGGCTTATAGAATTAAAATGCGTTTATGTACACTTACAGGTATAACTTCCTTAACGATCTCCTAAGGCCGCCATTGGCCTGCACAATCCGAAAGATTTTAGCGACTTTGTCCAAGCCAAAAAACGACATTTTAAACAGTTTTTTAACGATGCACCTTAAACTATTTAACTGTCTTCGAGCTCGTAATTCTTATCTGTGCCTCTCGTATTCACCCTTCTCTATGTACGGCCACATGAGTTTTGGTTTGCGAACATTGGAAAACAACAGCTGCTGAAGACGTGATGATGATGAGGATGGCTTTTTTCGTAAATGCATAAGCATTTCATAAGCTGCCAAAATGTTACCAAAATGAAAAGTTAATTATGAAAACTAAATGGCACTTTATCATGATGATTTGAAACATTAGTTTGTGCGACCATCGCAGCATGGAGGAAAGAATACGAGTTTTGGATAGTGAAATTCAGCTTCGTTTTATATGGGAAAAAGTAGTTATCTCAAATGGGGAAATGTGAGAATCTATCAATTAAAATTTTGATAAATCGCGTACGTATTATAATGATAATGATAAAGCATTTTTATTTTTCTTGCGAAATAATGGTAAGCACAATGGTTTTCAGCTAGCTAGCTAGCTAACAGGAACCAATGATAAATGAACATTTTTAAAAAATTAGATCAGCTAA
The DNA here is from genome assembly GCA_027743895.1 of Seira musarum. Classification (NCBI taxonomy): domain Eukaryota; kingdom Metazoa; phylum Arthropoda; class Collembola; order Entomobryomorpha; family Entomobryidae; genus Seira; species Seira musarum. Next base: position 11,363 of record JAHZMX010002181.1, on the reverse strand, counting down.
ATTACAAATTTACATTTTATTATTTATTACACGCGTTTTAAAAATTTGGTTAATCAAAAACCGAATCCAGTGATTTCTCTCTATTCCTAACAAACAAATTCAAAAAGATTTTAAAAAATTCAACAAACTTAAAATTCTATGTCACGAACGTTCTCTCAAAATGACTGGATTAATTTGATGAGTTTGAGTCTGTTTAAGATACATTATTACATCCTTTTACTTTTTAGTTTACCCTTTCTTGCAGAATACTTACATAAAACTTTTTATCTATTCTAATGGTATAAATAAAGAGAAAGTTATCAGGTATTGATGCGGAGAAAGACGTATGAATGAATGTTTTCGCAATTCCTTTCTGTTAATTTTCTGAAACCGAGCATTACTAGATTATTTTATCATGAACTACTACTACAACAGGAAAGGAACAAAAAAGATCAAACTGCTCATTTAGAGTACGGAAGCCAATAAAATAATCAATACACGCAAGATGTTACACAAAACAAAATTCTATCATAAACTGGCATGTACATGTGTAATTTACATGTAACGAAATCCACCTACGATTCTTATTTTAATTACCACAAATCAAAAACTTAATCAAACAAATTGAAATCCTAACCTCTATAAATTTGTACGTAGTCATTAATCTTAGCTTTGAATAATTTGTGTTGTATTTTGGCCTGTCGTCATTACAGTTGCGCCTCCTTGCTGAACAGCAGAAGTTTGCAAAATGATTGGCGCAGCTTGAGTTTGTGAGGTGGCGACGCTGGCCACTTGAGTTCCTTGAACTTGCATCCTTAACATTTGTAATTGTGAGGCTGATAATTGAATAGGAATATTCTGGATTTCCCCATTTGGACCTACTAGTTGCTGGACCAACTGGATACCACCTGCCTGCTGCTGGGGCTGTTGAAACTGTACAAGGCAAAAAAGAATTTACAAACACAGAAAATGATTTGAATAAAAATTTAAAATAAATCACACACCTGTGCTCCCTGAAGTTGAAGAACGGTTCCTTGAGGAGTTTGGGTAGTGACTATCTGAGGTTGTTGAACGACCTAGAAATAGAAAAAAAACATAAATGATCACCTTTTTTTATTAGTCTCCTTTGAATGAAAATTCAATAAAAGTAATGCTAAAATTATATATTGTAGGTGGGGAATCAAATCTGAATCCATATTACCTGAGCTGCAGCTTGTGGAGCTTGAACCAATTGAATTGTCTGAAGTCCAGTGGCAGTCGGCATTGCTTGTTGCAAAATCTGTACTCCTCCAGCTCCAGTGGTCTTGAAGCGCTTGTTGATGCTGCTGAGCGAGCTGAAGATAATACTGCACCTAAACATCATGCATCAAATTATAGGAGATTATATTAACTTTCCTCTTATTACGATTAAAATTGGTCCTTTTAACTCATTTTTAAAAATCAAGCTGGAAATCTCAATAGTCAACACAAGAAATATTTGTTAAATTCAGCCTAAATATATAAGGCCCCAGAATTCTCATTCTTTCACTGTCTGAGTTGTTTCATGTTCCACTTTCAGGGGCACGACTGACTCTAATCAGTCACATCCCTGGGGAAAGTCCCCGGGCATGAGTGGAGACACCTAAGCGTAAAGCTTAGCTTCATCAGTCGCAAACTTCCAAATAAGCTGGGACTGTAAAGGAGCTGGGAAGGTAGGCTTGATGAACTTGCCATAGCACAGTTTAATGTGGAAGCTCCAGATCGGAGTAACAGAATGGGGATTACACTGAGGCGACTCTGACTAATTTTTTTCTTTAAATTGACTAACCTGTTCACCAATCACAGCGGTCCCTTTATTTTCTTCCTTCTTTGCGGGTTTCAATTCATCTCTTGGAACAATGTCAATTAGAAAGTCGAACTGATCATATTTCGTGATGGCCATGGCTATGTCATTTCGCTGTTTTAACCAAATCAAAAACACCAAGTGAGCTCAAGTCTTTTCAATTAGATCATCCATCCGATTTTTAAAAATCATTAAATTAGTAAATCTATAATTACTTGTAGCGTTCTCCTTTTATTGTCTTCAGTGTGAATCCAAGCGCGCAAGGTTAATTCATGAATAAATATTTCAGCCGCTTTGGCAAAAAGCACTGGAGCCTCCGCACTGATCATCTTAACGTCCTCGTCCAGCTTCATAATTTTCTTAATTCTTGCCAAGGGCAGTTCCTGAGCCCGCATGTCATTCTATGGAATCCAATTAATTTTTTACATTGCTTGCAATATCGCAAAATCATCCCTGACATTGATCATGCTAATTTCCTCTTTAACTGTAACATTTGTCACTTACCGCAGACAAGTTCTTGATGCCAGTCATTACAGTATCCCAGAAATCCTTCAATTGCTGTTGGGCATCCGTAATTTGGCCTCCAGAAGACGCAGAGGAGGAGGATTGTTGTTGTTGAGCCATGTCCACTCCACAATTCCACTGGCTTCCGTTTTTCTCTTGGTTGTTCTCTTTGCGATTCCACTGATTGGCTCCCGATATGATGACAGGTTTTATTGGATAACTTTGTTTTTTAGAATAATGCAAAATTTGTGCCAGTGGTTGACCTCAGCTCTGTGATTTGAGCGACCAGCAACCCTCTTTCTTTCTACTCGCCACTTCCACAACCAATCAACAGAACTAAAACAAAATATCTGTAATCCTATTCCTTGTTACACTAGCCAACTATGTCGGACCCCACGAAGATCTAATACCCAAGCCAAAAGAACATAGGAGAAGTACACTCTATTTTCTTTCACAGTTATTATTATTACAACTACAACTTCATACCAGCAACAATAATATAACAACACCTTTACAATAACCAAGCACAAGCAACTCGAGCTCTTCTAATTATTATGGTCTGGTCTAGACTCACTCTGACTCAATATATTTCATCTTTTGTAATCCGGTCCGGTATGAATGTGATCTGCTTATGCCTCCTGCAATATGTAAGACATTGAGCATTTTATATTTAGAGGTCATATGAAAAGAAAGGGTTATTATTATAATGGTTACGGATATTATTGTCATATGAAAAAGTACACCTCACTCACACAAATAATATATGTACTTCCTCCAAGCTGACTATAATAACTTTATGCAGCTGAAGCTGAGCTGGATTCTTGCGTCACGAAAACCTGACAAAGTTACTTAAAAAACTACATAAAGCATAAAAATATTGAACATGCAACCACATCCATGAATTCTCGGAGAATTTTTATGGTTTACTTTATTTACCATTTGCACTTTGCACGGTCCATGCATGATTCTCCCACACAATATTGTTCTTGATTGTGGACGTTGCCAACTAATATGAACCTTGATTGCACAATAATTAAGTCAAGAGCATAATAATCTAATCTCATTCAACAAAATTGCAGAGGATTTGCAGTAGAATGTTGGTACTTACTTCTATTGTGGTGACCTGATCGTACTTGATGGGACTTTTTGTTTTTGTATTATTCTTTTTCCAGTTTGTTTAAAAAAAGTCAGTGAAATTGATAAGTATCATTTAATTATAACTCAAGAACTTATTTCACGGAATCTGTTCACACTTGACCACTGACCACCTGACCCGGTTTTTGTACAAACAAACAACAGACCACAACAAATCCATACTTGATTTTATACAAAGCGTTAGTGTGAAAAAAAGTTCTTATTCTTTCTGAAACTTTTACAAAAAATTAACTGGATTTCTAAATTTTAAGTGATAAAATTTCAAGTTTTTAATATTGGTCCCCCACAGCTGTGCAAAAGTGGCAAGAGATGTGTTAAATGTTCCCTGTAGAAATTGTGGAATTCCAAGTCAACCTCCGTAAGGGTGTCTTACTCTTCCAGTCACAGTCCACAGTGATTGTGGGTAGATTGGCTGTGTGGCCTTAATCAAGTTTGATCCTATCATCTTGCGAAGACTTCATTCCAGTTGAAGGTCTGAAAGGAAACATGGCTGAAATACACTGCAGCTACAACTTGTGAGTAAAGTGAAAGCACCTGGTGAAAGTTGAAGGAATGTGGGATTTCCCATTTCCCCCACTCCTTCCCATTAAGAAATAAAGTTTACACTAATTAATTGTATATTGTAAATATGCTTTAAAATGTTACAGGGTGGAAACCACGGATAAAATATTTATTTATCCTGCTGGAGGCCATTCAGCCGATGATCTGATAATTATAAATCGGGCTACTGATGAAGTGACCCTTACGAGTATGACGCATAAAAATAATATTTTTTCGAACACTTTTACTGTCAAACTTACAACCAATTGAGCTAAATATTACACTGTTTTATTAACAGAGCAAACAACTCAAGTCCAAGACGTTGATCGGATTCGGACAATCCAAATTGTTGGTGTTATTGGGGTTATACATTTGATCGAAAGTCCATATTTAATTGTGATAAAGTCGAAGAAACGTATTGGCGAAATACGGAATCATGTCATTTGGAGAGTTGGTGAATATGAAGTCATTCCTTTCAAGAGGACAACTTTGCATTTGTCAAAGAACCAGGTTAATAAAGAGCATTTAAATTCGACAAGATAAATAAGCTAAGCATTAAGAAAACTAAAATGTACATTTTTCTAATTTCTTAAGGTGGATTACAATAATTCGTATTTGGATATGATCAATACGGTTTTGTCCACTCCACATTTCTATTTTTCACATACGTATGACTTGAGTCATAACTTGCAGTCATTGGATTCGAATTCACCTGAATTTTTCAAGGTTGTTTTATATTATATTTTTAATTCATGGAAAATACTGTGAAATGGACCAATGTCAAAATTGTTTCCTTACTTAATTTGCGTTTCTTTTTAGCAATCTATCTTGGAAAGAGCGGATGGGAGGTTTGTATGGAATCATCATTTGCTCTCAAATCTAAATGACATGATTGAAAGAGGACAAAAGACCAAGAAGCATCATCGATTTTGCCTTGCCCTAATACATGGATGTAATAAAGAAAGAATTAATAACTTAAGATAACGTCTCATTCACAACATTTTAAAATGCATGACATTGTTAATTTTCTTTAAATTGCCTATTACATTTCTTATTGTAGTTGCTTCTGTCACTAGTATGAGCGCTAACAATCGACAATTCAAGTTCATCTTGATATCTAGAAGAAGTTGGAAGCGGGCAGGAACTCGATTGTTCTCTCGTGGAATTGACATAAATGGGAGTGTGTCCAACTTTGTCGAGACGGAACAAATAATTGAATGTGATGGGGATATGACATCTTTTGTCCAAGTAAATACTTGTGTTTGAAACCTTATACTTACCCTTGTAGTTGATTGATTCCAGACGCATCCAGGAGTAAACAACTCTTGACTAATTTATTGATTCCAGATTCGTGGATCCATTCCGCTGTATTGGTCCCAACGACCAAATTTAAGGTACAAACCGAAACCACTCTTGAATCCAGCTCAAAACCATGCAGAAGCCTTTTCAAAGCATTTCAATGACCTTGTCCTAAATTATGGGAAAATAGTTTGCGTGAACTTGGTAAGAATACAATTGTCGAAAACGGGCAGGTTAAACTTAAATTACAATGTGGTTAACTAACCATTTTTATTTTATTGACTTACTTTTTAAGGTAAATCAAACAGGATCAGAAGGGAATCTACACATTGCGTTTAAAGACCAGTCAGAATCGTCCGCCATACCAAATACCAGGTAAAATTTAAAATCCAGTCTACTAATATTTCCATACATTACACATTAATTCAAAATAAATTATTTTCATAGATATGAAGCCTTCGATTTTCATCACGAATGTCGCAAAATGAATTGGGGAAGACTGGACATATTAATGAATAGATTGGAAGGAGAAGTTCAAGAATTCGGGTATTACATTCGTTCCCGTGGTCAAGTTCACTTACAGGAAGGGGTTTTCCGAACAAACTGCATAGATTGCCTTGACAGAACAAACGTTGTTCAAGGAATGTTGGGAAGAATCAATTTGAACAATGCTCTTCGACGACTAAACATATTTATGGACGGAGAAAAAATCGAAAACCATCCAGATTTGGAATATTTGATTAAAAATATTTGGGCTGATAATGGTGATATTGTCAGTACCGAATACTCCGGCACTGGGGCTCTTAAAACGGATTTTACTCGAACAGGGAAAAGGACATACCTGGGGGCATTGCAAGACGGTTACAACTCTGCGGTCCGCTATCTTAAAAATAATTTCATGGATGGATTTCGACAAGACGCGATCGATTTATTTGTTGGAAACTATACCGTAAAACCAAAAGAAGGCATTGATGTTCCATCACCTTTGGAAAACCGAACAATTAAACGCTACGCGGTAAGTACTAAAATGCATTCCGTATTCCTTGACATCCTCATTTTTAAAATTGGTGTGCTCAATTTATCCATTTTTTGTTCCAGCCTGCCCTATTCCTTTTGATTTCGATTGCCGTTTGGGCGGCCTCTGTAATTTCGTACTTCTGGAATGGGGACTCTGGACCGGAATACCTAGGATATGTCCTGTTTTGGGGATTGATGACATTCGGAACTGGCGGATATTTGATGTATTATGGAACAGAGTTCGTTGACAATCCTGTTTTAACAGAAACTCCCAAAACAATGTGACTAAGTTTAGTGTAATACTCACGCTTGTAGGATGACAAGATACCCCTAAACCGCAAATATAATTCCATAAAAATCGTTGAAAAAATGACAAAAAAATATAAAATGTTGTATGCATAAGATTAGATTTGAAAACACCAACGGCACTACCAAACAAAGATATATAACAATACGTCTTGGTCGGACCCGCATCTTATATGGCAGACATTTTACTATATTATGTTGTAGCTTCATGTTTCAATTATTTATTCCTTATTTTCAAGGATTTATTTATGTAACTTAAGAATTTATTTTGATTTTATCCATTCCTATATTGAGGTTATTATTCCTTTGGATTTTTAATTATAAAAAGGTGGGCATAAACGGTATTTTAATTTTTAAATATTTATCGATTGATATCGAAAGCCATGTCAATCACACAGTCACAGAGTACAGTAGTTAATAAAAAAACTATTGATGCTTCATCAAGTAAACTGCAGCAAGAAAGTAGTCGATGTCGATACAGATTGCTGATATTCAGCTCCCGCGATTACGTGTTTTGTTTGGATTTTAATTAAGGGAATATTGAATCAAATAAAGAAGCTTCTCCATGAATGATGAACGTTAGATGCAAAGATTTTTGGCGATTTTGACGTGGGCATAATATTTGTGAATTGTGAATCTGTGAAAGTTGTTCTATATTTCTTCATTAATATACGCAATCTTCATTGTCAAAGCATGATGGTCCGTGATTCATTTTTCAACAGTAAGAACGCACACCTAAAAACAAAACGCATATACAGACCATCATTTAGAAATTAAAGACCGAAGGATCGAAGAAAATTCGGAAACTGCTAAATATATTTGAACGTCATGCGTCACAGAAAATTGATTACATTTCAAAGCATTGAACGCTTCCACTTTAACTTAATTTATTACTCGAAAGTGATAATGACTACTTATTTACACTGTTCATTCAGTACAGCACAGTAAATATCTACTCTAACTTGATTATTGACGCTCGCTTCCTTCCGTGTCGCTAATGATGGGCTTTCTCATTATGGCCATCGCCATGACCATGACCATGGTCGACCGTGAAGAACGCCTTTTCAATAATTGCAGTAACAACAGCTAAGCCAAATCCAACCGCCATTCCACGTCCCATTGTTTTCTTGAACACTTCGTAAGTGGTTCGTCTAACGGGTGGTACAAATTTCCAGACTTCATTCCTACAAAAACAACGCAATACAAAAAAAAACGTACGATATTTTTTATTGCAAATCCATTTTGTAAGGATCAAGCTCAAGAATTTAAAAAGGAGGAGAGTAATTAATTTTCAAGTTATTTTACCTGAGCCAAGGGTCTTTCAAACCGTACTGGGCAAGTGCCTTCTTAACTCTCATTAGTTCTGGCACATCTTCAACTTTGTAAATTTTATAATCCGGGACTTTTGGAGTATGCGGGGCATGATGACCACCTCCCATTTTAATTAGCAATTAACTGTTACTCAGGTGGATTTAATTACCTATTCAAACAATATTTTTCTTTGGTAATTTTCAAATATCTGCCTCACAAAATCTGTCTGTTCAAAATTGCACATGCACTCTAGCCGCATAAGCGAGAATGTAAATATTGTCAGCTGTATTTCAGCTTTCTGCATCGTATTCGACCACATACAAAATAGGCAATGCACAAGAACAAGGGAGATAAAAAATGTGTGACAGTGGAATGCTTTTTCTGCAGTTGTATGAGTATGACGGAATGAAATGACAATTTTAATTGTTTACGAATTTTCGTCATTGTAAGATTGTAACGCATAATTGTATCATCATTTTTTATTTTATCATCATATCATACTTAAACATGCCATAATGCCATTTAAATATGCATAAGTGTTCGACTGGGGCGATTCAAGAATATGACTATTTCATGCATATTTTTAAGGATCTAGACCAATTCATCACTTATGTCATTTATGGCGACAGTGAAAGTGGAGCCTCCTTGACTTGTTGGCATCGAAGGAAGATGAAAAACATGTACATTATTATGGTACGTACGTATTAAGCTCAAATAAAACTAAACTAAAACAAAACATGCTGCAGCAGAAAAAAAGGAGCCAAAACTTTTTTTCCTCCACTTTCATTTGGTATGTCCAGTCAACACTCAACAGTCGAGTCTGAGGTTTTTTCATGGAATTTTTGTTTCAATTTTTCCATGTGAAGTGAAAGCAGGAAGTAAAAGCAAATGTTTTTTTTGAGGACCAAATCGAAGAAACTGAAACCAAATGCACGCAGCATTTAGCACCCCCTCTATTATCAACTCTGTTTACTTTCATCGTTCACTATCTTTCTTACATCTGCAGAAGCGCAAGCATTCATACGCATAATACCTACCTTACCTTACCTCTTTCCACCACTAAAACAACATCAAATCATCAACAACAACGCAACGTAAGTAAACGTAAGCCACTTGAATTGAAAGTACACGTACCGTAACACAGTACAGTACATTTTTTTGATTTGGATTTTGGACCGAACAAAACGAGCGAAAACTCCCTACCTGGCCTATTCACTCTTATTTTGCAGAAAAAAAAACAACTGACGAGACTATGTGAAAGTGAGGACGACTCGACTGACTGCAATTCCTCTGTACCGACTACCGACCGATGAAAAAGGCATGGGTATGGGCATAATAATAATATGCGTAACAAACGATATGTAATTATATTGAACTATAATCTTAGCCTTCCCTTTTTTTACAATATAAATTCTAGCTACTGCTGCTGCTGCTCTTGCTCTGCTGATATCAACATAACATAACATCATCATCATCCCTGAAAAAAAACTGCTGCTGTTTTGAGTTTAGTTAGCGGAGTGCTGAAATATTCAATTCAATACTACTAACTCAATTCAATCCCAATCCAATCCACACTGGCACTAGGCACACTTCTAAAAAAGTAATCATCATAATCACACATCTCGTCTTCTCTCTCCATCTCGTCGAGTGGAGTACGGAACGGATTTTATGTTTGAAGAGGTGAGTAAGTTGTGAGTTGTCTCAGCCTTCAATTCAGTCAAGTCAGTCAGTGTAAATGTAATAATATTTTTTTATCATTTTGTGAGGTGAGGTAAGAAAAAAAACAGCAGATTCATTCATTTTCAAGTTGACTTAGGACAACAGGACTCATTTTTTACGAGCTCTATTTAATTTTCCTCTTTCCTGTGCGAAAAAAACTGCAATCGCTATAATACCAGCAACAGCAAACGTTTTTAGTGCATTATTTTGTGAGTGAAATATAATAATATATACATTTTTATCGTCGTCGGCTTCATCATCCAATTTAAACTTGTGACTTGGCCAAAAGTTTTTAGAAAATAAAAGTACAAGTTTTTAAAGGCATTGCCGCTGCGGAAACCATTTGCTTCAGTTTCCACCTGCCGACAACTTGGATCCATCCGTGGCCTGGCCTGGTGGATTGAGTTTCGAGTAAGATTTTTGATTTCAGGAAAAATATGCAGGACATGATAAGATATTTCGATTAGACGGTCTGTCGCAAGCTATACACCATGTTTCTGTGACTATTGATTATCTTTAAAGATTATTTGCTGTCATAATGATTACGTTTTAATCATTTCACTCACTAAAGACATTGCCACACGAGGACCACACAATGTACAACTTTTGCGTTATGTAATTTTGTTCTTGCTAATTTTTGGCATCAAAGTTGAAATAGGAGGGTTGCCTGCTTGAAAGTTAATTAGACGAAATTCAACAAGTAAACATAGATGAAGACAAATCGGTTTGGAGTGGAATGTTTGCATTTTAAATGTTATTACAAGTAGGAGTTTCTACTGAACATACAACGTCACAAACGTAGTTATTATTGTCAATGGTTGGTGGTGTGACTGAACCGGTGTATTTAGTATTTGCATTGTGGTTTAGCTGGATTAAGTACGATCAAGTAGACAAATATTTTTTATCTCAAGTTTTCTGTTCGAAGAGTGAAAGACGAGTGAATTCATTTTATTTTTTGGTGTACACCGGCAAAGGTGAAAAAACTTTAGTAGTGGATGGGGGAAAATAATAAAAACAATTTAATTTTTCTTGCAGTTATCAAGTTTTGGAGATTAAAATTCGTCAACGTTGGTGTAGAGTAGCAGTTGATTCATTGTCAATAGGTGAACAATTTTGAAAAAAAAAAACTTCATAGGAGCTGTTTCTAAAACAGTCCATCATGCCGGAACAAGTCCTGAAAATCGAGCCGGAACATGAGCTCAAGTTTAAAGGTATGAAAACTTGAAAACTATTATTATTTTCAATATTTTATTGTCTTGGTCTTGGGTGGACTGTCTGGTGGATTGACATTTATGTACTTCATTTCTTTCTCTGTAGGTCCATTCTCTGTTCCGACGACGTCTCTACTGAAGCTAGCAAATCCATCTGATAAGAGAGTATGCTTCAAAATTAAGACAACTGCTCCAAAACGGTACTGCGTTCGTCCGAATGCGGGTATCTTAGATCCAGGAAATTCAATATCCATAGCCGGTAAGATGGTGACCAACATTTTAAATGGTCAAGACAGTGTTTGGGAAGAGTGTTCATTTTTATAGGAAATTGTTTACTTTGAATGTGTCATTTTTTTTAAATTTTCCAGTCGTATTTCAACCATGTGAATTAGAACCTTCCGCAACTAAGCACAAATTTATGGTTCAGTCACTTTTTGCGCCGGATGGTGACGTCAATATGGATGCTCTGGTATGTTTTAAATTGCTATGCTCTTTTCTTT
>JAHZMX010002180.1:0-26204 GCA_027743895.1 Seira musarum | reverse complement strand
CAATACTCGCTTAGCTACGCTCAGCTACGTAATAATTGATGGCATCACAGACAATCGCAATCGAAATCAATATTCCACTGGTAGCTCAGCCGCGTAATAATTTTCTTCTTATAAATCTGAATTAAATGGGAATCGCTATCACTGTTTTCTTTCACTTTCGCTTTGCTCATAGCTCATTCATCATCAATCGACAGTGATTTTGATTTATTGGGAAAATGGGGCAACTTGAGACGTTCATGAAATTTTCATAAATTCACGGAAGGAACGTGAAGAATATCCTGAATTATGAAACAATTACTAAATCTCAACACTAAAATCAGCATTAAAAAAATATGTACAAGATATTTTGGATGTAAGAAACAATTATAAGAATTCGTGGAATGATTTAAGTAAAAATAGAAATTATTTTAGGTTCATGATACTTTTGTCATACATTTATAGATAAATGGTACAAGGATGTAATTACCTTTTGGATATAGATTCTAATTTAAAACATTCCGTTGGATTTTTTAGGGAAAATAGTTTTTTAATTGCGATTATTATTGTCGGCCAAATAAAAAGCGTTTGGCTTGTTGTCGGGTCTTATGCACTAAACCCACATCACATCACGCATTACCCGACATCATACCAAAAATGAGAAACCGCGAAACACATGTTCTGTTTCGATCTTTCGCTTTTTCACATTGACATTTTTTTGTGTAGGCACTTGATCAGCATTTTAATTTTAATTAAATAATTTAAACAGGAAGTTGACATTGTTCCGTTATTATTGTGATTGTGTCATATAAATCAGCTAAAAATGAACCGAGGAAATAATGAGGACGATGATGATTATGAAGACGAATTCCATTCACATCATCAAACCTCATCAACTGCGCCCATCTTCGACTCCGCAACGGAACTTGTGGAGTTCTCCTTAGGAATAAATAGATCCATGGAATTTGAAGAGGTCGAGGGTGAGGATGATGATGATGATGACGACGATGATGATGAAGAGGAGGAATATGTGCAGTATGAACACGAAGCAATGAGCGTTGGCGATGGAAGTGAAGCACCAATGGAGTTGGAAGAAGATGAGGATGAAGATGGAGGGGATCAAGTACATGGAGGAGGCGAACTCACTAGAGCTTATTACAGCGCCAGCGAACAAGATGAGCGGATCAGGGCGGTGACCAATGAATACCTTGAAGGTAAGTAATTCAGTAAGGTAAGGTGATCCTAGAAGCGACAGTTTAAACGGCTTTTTCTTTTCCATTTCAGGGAGAATATCCCTCCTGGAATTTGCCAGTGCCATCGAACATTTTGGAAGATTTGAATTAGCTGTAGAGGAGGAGGAGGATCAAGACGGAGATGAGGATGATGGAGACGAAGTTGAAGACGAAACCCCAATCCCAGTGAAGAAGACAACAAGACCTGTGCCGTCTCTAGTTCTCCTGAAGCCAGAGAATGTGGATGAACCGGTTGCAGGCCCCTCATCACGGATTGAATTTCAGGAAGAAAGTTTCACAGAAGAGGAAAGTGAAAAGTTGAAAGGGGAATTTTTCAGAAGTGGAGATGAGCCTGCCACATTCTCAGTGAGGAAAAGGAGGAAGATGTCACCGACTGTGAAAAACCTCATGGGAGAAGCTCACGTCCGTTTTGCAAGAGGGGACTGGAGTGGAGCAGAAACGATTTGTATGGAGGTCATCAAAGAACGTAAGACTTAAAATTAACGGTAACAACAACAGAAGAGCTTTCCTGAACTAAATTAAAAACTGGTGTATTTTTTCAGAGCCAACTTACAAGGACCCCTTCCACACTCTCGCGATGATCTATGAAAACCAAAGGAATAAGAGCAAGTCCCTTCAATTCTACTTGATTTGTGCATTATTGGATCCAAAAAGATGTGAGGATTGGCCAAGATTGGCTGACTTGTCCATGGAAGAAGATAATACTCAGCAAGCGATCATGTGCTTAAACAAAGCTCTAAATAGGGAACCCTCGAATGTTACTTTGCATCTGAAAAGATGTCAACTTTTGAAGAATTCCGGGGATAACAAGTCAGCGCTCAAAGGATATCATAAAGCTTATCAATGTAAGGGCATTAAAACTTGACTTGGACTTATCAGTTAAGTTTGAGGTTAAAAATATATTAATTTTTTTGTTTTGAAGTGACAACCGATGGAAAGGTCAAAATGGACGTGGCGAAGGAGATCTCTCATCTTTACTTCCAAATGGAGGAAATGGACAATGCTTATAATATCCTTCGAAGTACTTTTGATGAGAATCCAGATCATGTCACCTTTTATGGTAAATTAATTTTTGAATTTATTTGAAAATGGGGCACATTAAGACTTTCAATTTTTTCTTTTCGTTTCAGAACTCAACTTGTTAGCTGAGGTCTGCATCACTGTAAAAAAGTACCCTGAAGCGTTAGAACTCTTCGTGAAACACGGTAACCTTATCTTCGTACCTCCGTTTGAGCCGGAGGATTTCCAAACCCGTGAATCCATTACTTCCGCCCTTAGCCTCCCCAAACGAGACTTCCGTCTTCCAGTAGGTCTCCACTCCGATCTAACTCAAAAGATTGCAATAGTCCTCATCCATTTGGAAGCATACAAACTCGCAGAACAAATTGTGAACCGCCTCATGGCAGAAGAGGACATTGACGAGTTTGGTTTGCAATTCTTTGAAATTGCTGAAGCCTACATTTCAAAGAAGGAGACACGCGCAGCTCTTCGACTCCTGAATCCTTTAGTGAACTCTGAAAGCTACAGCGAAGCAGAGGTCTGGCTCCGTTTTGCGGAATGTCTTTACATGATCAACAAACTTGAGGATGCTGCCGAAGCATACGAGAAGGTTATCAGTCTTGCCCCAAATCACAAAGTTGCTAAATTGAACCTCTCCATCATCCTCCAAAAAATGGGGAAATACGACGGCGCCCTGGAAAGCTTGGATCAAAATACATTAGAAGATCTCGTAGATCCCGATCTCCTTCTCGAGCGGTGTAAAATCTTCCTTAATCAGGGACGCCTTCGTGAACTTTATGAAACAGCCATGATTTTATTTAGTCGCCACTCCCCCAGAATCCGGGATTCTGATGAATGCCACGTTCTCATTTCCACCAGCAACTCCCATCAACAACAAGAAGGACTCAAGTCATTCCGCTTCAGATCTGGGGAACCTGTTCTCGATCAGCCACTAATGGATTTCGAAGATAAGCCGCTGAACAATCCCTTCAGGGAATGGAGGGTTTATGTGATGCTTATGCGAATATTCCTGAATATTGGGAGATGGGATTTAATGCAGAGATTGTCGTATACTGTGTGGCCATCAAAGTTATTCGCGTTGGAGCCAGATATGAAGGATGAGATGGATTTGCATGCTGCGTTTGCATCCGTCTTATGTGGACCTTCGGATTTGACTTCACTTCATTTTAGGTTCCTTCTCACTGGATCGTCGTACACTGTCCTCTCAACTCTGATCGTTAATCTTTTAACGCTGGCGTTTAGGAACTCGAAATCCAAGTTTTCAACGAAACAAATCAAACGACTTTTGAATAAGCATCCGAAGGACTTGAGATTGAGGCTTTTGAGCGCTCACAGTAACTTTAGCACGGGAATGTATAAACACGCGTTAATTGAATATCTCCAAATTATTCAGGAACTTCCTACAAATCCATTGTGCCATTTGATGGTCGCTGTTACTGTTATGCATATGGTGGCACAGAGGACAACCTCAAGTCGTCTTTAATTGAATATCTCCAAATTATTCAGGAACTTCCTACAAATCCATTGTGCCATTTGATGGTCGCTGTTACTGTTATGCATATGGTGGCACAGAGGACAACCTCAAGTCGTTTGAGATTGGTGCTCTACATGATTGGATATCTCCGGAAGTATATGGAACTCAGGGGAAGATGCCAGGAGTCTTATTACAACATGGCGAGAGCGTATCATTTCATTGGCCTTCATACTCATGCGCTCCGATACTACAAGAAGGTTCTCACATCCAAACCTGTTGAGGATAACGGTTATTATGGAGGTCCTCCAGTGAGGGAGGATGGATCGCATATGTTTGTGTTTGGGAATCAGTTGGATTTGACGATGGAAGCGGCTTACAATATCGCCCATATTTATAGAGGTTTAGGGATGCCAAAACAAGCTAGGATGTATCTCTTTAAATATATAACGATTTAGTGGGTTAATTAATGAAAAGTAGAAAATAATTTATGTAAAAAAAATTAAAATAGTTTTTCATTTTAATTCACAAACTTGAAAGCTTTGATATTATTACGGATTGTATTATTGAGAATTGATAGATTTCATAATTTTCTACGAATTTAGCGCTTTAAAAAGTTTAATAGATAAAATTATTTAAGTTAATTAATTCCTGAATACATTTGAATTACATGAAATATTTATCATAAATCCGAGGAAAAAGCGTGAACCTCGATATATTTTAGTGGAACGATTTATTTTTCATTCTTATTTTCATCATCAACTTCCGGTCCGTTCCCTTTCAAAAAACCGTTAAAAAAGTCCATTTAGTTAAGTTCTGCAATGCAATAGCTTTTGTTTGGTCGCATCTTGTCTTTGTTGTTCCGCAAAAATCTTTTTTTTTTTGGTCGGGACTAAGGACATGCTGCATGCATACCTAAGTGAGCTAAAAAAAATAATTTTTCTGTGCAAGAGCAGCTGAACTGATCCAGCTGCGCTGAGCTGATAAAATAATAATGTGCACTCTACTTGAGGTGTTCACATTTTTTTAGAAAAAAAAGTTAATTAAAATGGACAATATTACGGACTTTGAGGACCAATTAGGAGCACTTAAGGACAATGACATTTTCATTCCATGTAAGTTCCCCTTGTGCATGATATGTGTGTCTCCCATCACCTCTGAAGACTTTGGTCCCCTTGACAACGACAACGAAGAAATAGAGCCCAATTCTTCAAATGAGTTCACGACCACGACAATTTCGAAAGAGACATTCCTCAAAGGTATCACAATTTTGTGCAATAATCTAAACCTCGAAGACACATTCGGGAAGGAGGAGGAGTGGACAAAGGTCCTGGGAACGAGGGGGAATTTCGCGGGATCTGTGTTTTGTGGAAGGTGTTCTGAACTGCTGAGGAGTCTGGTGGAGCTGCATGAATTGATTGTGAGGACGGAAGTGAAGTTGAAGGAGCATGTGAATCAGGTTGAGTCGTCGGTTGTAAATTCACTTGGACTTGCGGCGGAGGCGGAGTACTCCATAAGCACTTGTTTGAGATTTAGAGAGGAAGTCGTGAAAAGTAAGTCATAAAAATAATATAATATAATTAGGATGTTTTAGAATTTCAAAATTAATTCTAATTTACAGGTTTCGAGCATCGCAGGAATCCGAAATTGGAATTGTCATCACCCTCCAAAAGAAATGGACTCACCAAAACCAAGACCCATTCCCGGCGTCGCTTAACGGTTAAACAAGCCAAGCTAAAGGAAGATGCTCTCAATAGTTTACCCCAAGTTAAGCTCGAAAAATTACCCGAGATTGAGGAAGTGGACGAGGAGGTTTCACTGTCAGCCATTTCAATCTCACAGGAGGAACGACAGTTGGATGACGAGGATTACAATTCATCTTTTGAGGTGGAGGATTTTGAAGTGGAAGATGAGGATGATGAATTCCGTCCCAGCCACAGATACAGGGGAAGTGGAAGAAAAAGGGGTCGCCCTCCAAAATCGAAGAAACCAAAATCTGAAGATAAAGTGAATGCAATTCGAAGACCTAGGGGTCGTCCTCCAAAATTAAAGGTTCTTGATGAAACTGACCCCAAACCTAAACGACCCAGAGGTCGACCAAAAAATGAAATGAAGATGAGCGAAGAAGTCACGGAGGTTCTATCATTACCAGGAGCCGCTGCAGAGGGTCCCCAAGAAGTTGGAGAGGAGGATCTTCCGGCCGTCATCGACTCTGAAGGACGAAACTGCGGACGCCCACGTTCAAATTCTCGGAGAATTGCAAAACGGAAATCAAATGAATTAGTTAAAGATGTAAGCGAAGGTCACCCATCTCCTCCACCCTCCCCCGAACTCGAACCTGAACCCGAGGATGACTCGGAGTGGGAAGGAGGCCCTCACGTACCAAAACGAAAACGCGGGAGGCCACGATCAAGCACAAAAGTTGGCAACGGCAGCGTAACTACTCCATCGAAGAACAATGATCAATCATTTATGGACGCAAGGGTCACCAGACTTGATGACCCCTTCAACGACCGACGAACATGTCGAAAGGTGGACAAACTTTTGAAGGACGATAGTCCCTACTACCTCAAGCCATTCCTCATGGTGGATCCTTCTTTGGGCGTCCTTTCCTATTACAACTGCAAAATCCTGATGGAACGTGACCGCTTGGTTTGCAAACACCCGGACTGTTATTACGAATTCCACTTCGCCTACTTCTCCACATTCAACGCCTTCAGAGGAATGCGGTTCCATGTGAAGATGGAGCACAGAAAAGTGAAGAAAGCACCCGAGATCGAAGACTCAAAAAGTTTCTACTGTTGCGCTTACTGTGATACTCAATTCGAGCGGAGGTTTTTCATGATCCAACATATCAAAACGGAACACCCCAACGCCCAACCATTTCCATCTCTTTGTGAAGTATGTGGAATGTCGCTCTCCCACGATGAGCTCCTCGATCACGTCATCACTCACAAAAACGAGGATGAAAAGGAACTTGCAAAAGAGATGAAGTCATCATCCTTCCGAGCCCGTCGTCCAGGAAAAACGAAGGATCCTACCCTCCCAATGGAATTCCCTTGTGATAAATGCGATCAAGTATTTGAAAATCACACCCGACTCCGCATCCACGCCCGAAGTCATGTGCCCATAGAACTGAGGAAGCAATTCCAATGCGACAAGTGCCCCGAGAAATTGGGTTCATTGAACGGACTAAAGCTTCACATGAACACGGTCCACTTCAAAGAAGAGCAACCGACACCCTTCGAATGTCACATTTGTGGGAGGAAGTTTATCAAACAAAATCGAGAGAAATATGAAGTCCACATGCGGTTCCACACTGGGGAACTACCCTTCCAATGCGCCAGTTGTGGGAAAGGTTTCAGGGAGAAGTATCGATTGAAGCAACATGAACTCCTCCATTTGGATATGCAGATTCCGTGCGAGTTTTGTTTCAAATTGTATAAAAGTCCAAAGTATTTGAGGAGGCATCATTATAAACACCATCCTGACCGGGTTCAAAGGCCGGATAAGAATTTGACGAGTAAATACAAAAATTTGGAACATCTTCCGGAGTATCATGGACCAAAGCAAATGTAAGTTCAAAAGGGTCTCAATCCATTTAATGATCAAGTGACCTGACCTGAGTCATTTCATTATTTTTCAGGTACCCGTGCGAGCCGTGTGGAAAGGTCTACATTTACAAGAGCCAGCTCGTCCCGCATTTGAAACACGCCCATAAAATATTCTACCCTAAGAGCTCTGACTACCCAAACATGCTCACAACAGAGGATATCGTCACAGTCAAGCACAACCGAAATCGTGGTTGTGGTCCGAAGTTAACGCCATCCCAATCACCGTCTTCAAGTCCTTCGCAATCTCAATGTGCCCCATTTTCCAGTTCCTCTATTGCAAGTGCCGCAGGTCTGCCGGAAATCCCGCATCACAGTAACAGCAGCAGTAGCAGTTTTTTTGGAACTCAGTATTTCAGATGAAACATGTCATGTCATGTTAGATTACGACTCTCGAAGAATAAATTATTCATGAAAATAAGTCGATACTATTTCCCATGTTGCATGTATACTTCCGAACGAAGGTCATTTCATTATTTTCTGTCCTCTCATCATTATCGGAGTTAATGGGCCACGGTTACCGCTACCTAAACTCATTCATTCTTCCTTCCATTCCAACTCGTATCGTCGTAAACTAGCGAAATTGCAGTTGTTTTTTTGTTTTGTGTGGTCGTAAATTCTAAACTGTTATGTGTAACGATTTAATGTACAGCTTTTCTAACTGGATGGAAAAATGGAAATGGGGCTGTAGGAAAAGCAATAAAACCTGACCTGTCCGCCTGCATGTCCATAAAGGATAGTCACAGAAGCTCATGTTTTTCTCCTTTTCTCATTTATTGTTTAACTTTTACCGTAAATTCTTCAATTATTTTGGGCGAGCGTAATGGAATCCATGAATCCTGGCAAATAAAAGTTAGGAAATCGTTTACCGTTAAAACTATATCGAAGAAATGAAATGATCAATTTTGGGGCAATATGCGAATCAGAAAGGTTCCAGGACCAGATAGATGTTTTGAAAATTATTTTTATGTGTCGGAATTCCATTGATATTTTTTAAATACTTAAGACTTTGGACGAGGATTTACGGTACAATTAAGGAAATGGCAAGTGGCCTTGATGAGGTTGAAAAGTGTTGAGTTTTGGTCTTCATATGCATTTTTTCTTTCTTTCATTTCATATCATCTTCTTTTTTTGCAATTTTGCAATATTATCATATCCGATTTCATGGCTCGTCATTCATTCATAATGGTAGGTCTTCTCCTCTAATCTTACAAAGCCATGCAGAGTTAGAGTCCATGTCCCAAGTCTACTGGCTCGCATATCACGTCCACACATTTATTTCTCACGTCATCATAGCTAAACTCGAGTCAAGTCTCTGGGATGGGATTCTATTGCATTCATTCCTTCATCGTCTCGTGTCGTGCAGAATAGAATGGGAATGTGGATGTGGGAAACAAGGTAAACAGAACATAACATAAAAGCATGGCTCTTTTTTTGCTTGACTCGTGTTTATTTTTTTGGTATTTATGGTTGGGTTGAGAATTTGGGATTTTTGCAAGTCTGTTCCGTTCCGACTCTGATGTGATGATATTGATATCATATCAATATCATTATTATTAGCCAAAGCCAGTGTTGGTGTTGGCTCGTTCCATTGTATTCCTCTCATTCTCACGTAAAAATCCCCGTCTTTCAGTTGAGTTCTCAGACACTGGCAGTTCCGTTCCAAAATCAATTCTTTTCCCTTCACATAAAGCTATAGTGTATGGGAATTTTGCGAAAGCAAATGCAAATGCTTTTTTTGCTGTTTTGCGGAGAAAGTTTTTGTTTTGTAATAAAAACAGAAAAAACATCTGAACAGGAAGGACTGGTCGGCTCTTCATTTTCAGTTCCAGTTCATTCAATTCAGTGGAGTGAACAGTGAAGGAATTTATTATGCTGACATGAACGAAATTTAATTAAGTCAAGTTATTAAATTCATCATCGCTGTATTTAACGGCCTTAACGGATTAATCTTCATAAAATCCGTTAAAATAGCTCCACTTTCATTTTCTTTCGTCATCAGTTTAAAAGCTGTTGTGATAAGACAAATCAAAGAAATATTTAGATTTGTACAGCCAAAAAAGTGATAAGCAATTGCAATTTTATTGCAAAAAAAGTGCAGTTAAGGAGGGCGCAGAGTGCAGGAATTTTTTTGGAATTCGTAAAAGTGCATTTGCAATAATTAAAATTGAAATTGTAAAGACGGTGGGTGCAGTTTGCAGTTCAATTAAAAAATTTCAATAAATTGTTCATTGCTCAAGCCATAATACAAGATAAATAGCTATACACGTCTCCGTCTTTAGAACTCATTTGTCGAGTACAAAAATAATACAAGTGCAATTAAACTTGTGTGGCGAATTGTTAATTCGAAGAAATGAGAAACTTATTGTGACGGATATAAAAAGTAATTAAAAGTTTTTGTGGAACTGAGGAATCTTCCACTATTCCCGATTAAGAAGTTTTGGTACATTTACACCATTTGTTTTTGCAGTTTGGAATTGGAATCAATCCAAATTCGTGGGAGGGGAGGAAGGATTAACGATATTTAAAGTTCTTTTAATTGACCACGGACCTCAGGACTCGATTAAATTGAATCAGAGTTGGAGCTCGGATATCAAATATTCTCATTCATTCAGGGTTGGATAAGGACATTCTTGTCCAGGTGGGAAGTTGAGGTAAGGAAAAAAGCTGTTGCAGTTTTAGATTAACGCCTGACGGTATTTATCAATTATTTTTAACGCCCACGCTACTACTTAATATTCAATGACATTGACATTTTTGCCCTTCACCTTTCCTCCAATTTTCGTGAAAGGTTCGGTTTAAATGTCGGATGGAGGTGGAGATATGAATGACGTCATTTTTTTGCATGGAAACTGGAGTTTGGAACTGTAACATTCCACCATGTTTACATTTTTCGTTCCACATAAGGGCAAAGTGCAATCTAATTAATTAACGTGAAACTCGTGAAAGCCTCATAAAAGTAGTAAAATATTTTTTGTGTCAGTCCAACTGTCGTCTTTCTCTGTTCTCAAATGTCAAAATGGTAAACATGAGCGAGCGTGACTCTCATTTCCACTTTCTAAATGGTAATCATCATCAAGTTTGTTATCATGATTAGTTATCATCATCCATCCATACATACATTACATTACTTCTTGTTACGTAGCGGTAGGCGTAGCGCATAAACTCATCGTCAGTCTCTGGACAATTTCCTGCTCTCTTGAAAAATTAATTTCCTATAAAAACCTTTTATCATCACATCACATGTCACTTTCTTTAAATTGCTTTTCATTCCAAATGAAATTAAAAACTCATTATTAAAACGGTTTTGTGGTTCAATAATGAACACGATTCAATTCAAAAAGAAGCTAAAGTTCTATATGAATTCTAATATGTTTACGGAAGTGCCTGACATTACATTATTGTTGAAGTTTATTTAAATCCCATTCAAAATTCAAATCCGTTATTTTCCAGCATAAAACGATCTTGGAATTTTAATTGAATTATTGAAATTAATCAAGGAATCTTTGTTTTTCCCAAATTGCCCCAATAGTCATTAATATTAATGAGTCGAAATAACATTGCATTGCATTGTGCATTGTCCGTTAAAAACGGTTATTGTGTAGAATATCTGATCCCCCTTAAGTACGAAGGGAAATAAGAAAGTGCGTAATTACCAACTGACTGATAAACGGTTTGGTCTTTAATACGTAAACATAATTGTGTAAGTAGAAATTACACATGGTTAAGTATGATCGCTTGATTCATATTTGATACCATAGCTTAAATTATCATTATCATTTTCGTACACATATGAGCCCGTGTGGAATGTGGATATTTATTAATGTTCGTGAAGTATAAATGGATTGCATTTTTCATTCCATTCTCGACCAGAGCTGCAGGCTCGAGCTGGAGCTGTCAAAAAATGTAAATGCAAAAATGGAATGATAATCTGCTCATGTTGGAATTACTCAATGGCTTATCAATGCCAAAAACCAAACATTTTCTGGACAGGCTATTTCATCTCATATGAACGACACGACTATGGCTTATCTTTTTTTAAATTAAATAACATGGCATGACTATGACATGATATGATGCTATCCAGTTCCAGCATAGTCCAAGGATCATTTCAGTATTTTTGTTTGTGTTGTGTTTTATTGATACATTATCGTAAAAAGTAACAAACATTGAAAATAAAAATAAAATCAAAGAAGATAAAAAATTTCATCCATGGGAATGTTATCCGGAAAAGAGGACATAATACAAGCAGCATTCCCCCTCTGGATTTCCATACTAATTTGTTTTGTTTTTCTGACTTGACTTTGACTGCATTTTAGACTTTACAAAAATAAATAAAAATAAATGACGGTAAAAACTAATTATTTTTTAGATAAGCCCCTAGCGACTTGGAAAGAAATATTTTTTTTTAATTCAAAACTTTTAATTTTATTAATTCTCCAGATCCTCAGGGAAAGCTCGTCGAGATTTAGTGAAAGTGAAGAAAGTGGAACTGGAACGGGTATCATCAACCCTTCAACAGGCGAGATGCAGTGTACACAACGTCAATTCCTATCTCTAGGACTACAAAATCTCCGAAGGAGTTTCCAATACTCTCCTTCCGCTTCTGTAAGAATTCCAGGAGGTGGTAGTGGTAATGGTAGTGGATCCAAATTACAATGGCCTTCAGCAATCCCTGCCGTAGCTTCGAGTACGAATTTCTCCACTTTTAAAACGGATTTCTCTACTTCGGCCGTCGCCGCGAAGACGGAGACTCAAGTGGGGAGTTTGCCAAAGTTGCCTGTTCCACCGCTCAATGACACTTTGGCTAAGTATTTAAGGTAAACAGAATTAATTAATGAGCTGATCTTGAGCTTTAACGGAAGTAACGGTTTTAATTAAATTGGTAGGACTGTGAAGCCACTCCTCAGCGACGATGAATTTGCTAAGACCACCGCCGTCGTAAAGCAATTCGGTACGAATCCCGACCTTGGTCCGAAACTACAAAATTTGCTGGAGAAGAGGGCAGCGGAAAAAGATTGTTGGGTAAGTCGAATAAATCAAATCCGTTACGTTACCGTTACAAATCCGTACAACAAAAGTTTGAACTATGTAATTTTTTCTAGCTCGCGGACTGGTGGTTATCCACCGCATACCTGGGTTACCGTGCCCCTGTGATAGTCCACTCAAGCCCCGGTCTCATATTCCCATTCGGGGAAATCAAATCAAAAGAGGAGCAACTAAACTACGCTTCCCGTGTCATCTACGCCGGCCTCCAATTCAAACTTGCCATCGACAATAATGAAATTAAGCAGGAATACTTGGGAAAAAATCCGATGGACATGTCCCAATATAACCGTATTCTTGGCGTAAATCGTGCCCCCGCTGTTCCAGAAGACGTACTCACCTTCAAACCCCGCTCCCGTCATATTATCGTCGCCTACAAAAACTATTTCCACAAATTGGAAGTAATCGATGATAAGGGTAATCCTTTACCACCGGATGAGATCCTCCGAATGCTTGTCAACGTTTGTGTACAATGCAGCGGATTAAATGGGATTCCATTTGGGGTGCTCACGGGCGAACCCAGGGACTCTTGGGCAAAGACTTATCAGAGGCTTCAGAAGGATAGCACTAATGCAGAGTCAATTAAAGCTATTGAGGAGTCACTCTTCTTGGTTTGCATTG
Source organism: Seira musarum (assembly GCA_027743895.1). Taxonomy (NCBI): domain Eukaryota; kingdom Metazoa; phylum Arthropoda; class Collembola; order Entomobryomorpha; family Entomobryidae; genus Seira; species Seira musarum. The sequence goes on along the minus strand of JAHZMX010002180.1, from coordinate 13,206 downwards.
ACAGACCAAATCGACCTGTGAATGTGCACAAAACCAGGTGAGGTCATCGACCGTTACTATTACCGTTATAAATTGTTTTGGTTCTAAATTCATTCTTTTAAACAGAGCCGTCACAGCAATCCCGGAAGTTGAGGACCTAATCCACACTGAACGCCTCACAGCCGCAGGTCTCCAAATGCTTCATGGGAACTACACAAACGCCGGAAATAGGTGGCACGATAAAACAATCCAGTTCGTTGTCGGGGTCGATGGTGAAGTTGGATTGACTTATGAGCACTCCCCAGCTGATGGGCCTCCAATAGCTGCGATGATGGATTTTATTGTGACTTATTTAAGGAGCAATCCCAACACAATTAGTTTGGGACAGAATACAGGAACACCAAAGAATCCACCTGTTCAATTACCATTCAATTTGAAGGACAAGAAAATCACGAAAGCGATTGCAGAAGCGAAGGATAATGTTGATGCGATGATTCAAGATTTGGATTTGAGTTGTTTCTCCTTCAAGCCTTATGGAAAAGAATTCATTAAATCTTGTAAATTCAGCCCAGACAGTTATATTCAAATGGCGATACAAGCGGCTTATTACAGGGTCCATAAGGTGCCGGCGCCACATTATGAATCTGCTTCGACCAGAATGTTCCATCTTGGGCGTACTGAAACCATTAGGTATAAAGACTTCAAAGTTTTTTCAAAAAAATAAACCAACGAAAATTGATTTGAAATACGTTTAATTTTTTAGGTCATGCTCTTCCGAGTCTTTGGAGTTCTCGAAGGGCATCGATAATCCCGGACTGAGCCTCCACGCCAAATTCCTCCTCATGAAAAAGGCAATTGAAACCCACAAGGCTTATGCGAATGAAGCAGTGAAGGGCATGGGAATTGACAGACATCTCATGGGACTGAAGAAGATCGCCCTGGAGAATGGGATGAAACTTCCAGAGTTCTTTGAGGATCCCGGATATGTCAATTCTACGCATTTTAAGCTTTCTACTAGTCAGGTAAAAAAATTACCCTTCATCTGCGCTAATTTTTATTTCTAAAAATATTAATTAATTAATATAATTTTTTTAGGTTGCATCCGCCTATAACGGACTGATGTGCTACGGTCCCGTCGTTCCTGACGGTTATGGCTGTTGTTACAATCCACTCAAGGATGAAATCATTTTTGGAGTATCCGCCTTCATACTCGAATACTGACACTGATTCTAATAATTTCAAATCTTCCCTTCAAGAACTCCTCTTGGACATGCAGGTTATCGGACATGCGAACATCTCGAAGCTTTAGAAAAATAATTTGACTTTAGTATTTTTGGCCAATTTTATTTTTCGGAGGAATAAAAAAAAATCAATTGTGATTGTGATTGTTCATCACTTCAGGCCAAGTTCAAGTTAGCCAAGTCTTCAAATAAGTTATCTTGTCTGTTAATATCAACAACATAACCGTCATGTCATGTCACCTTATCTCATCTCATCTCCATTTCTTTGTGATGTCTTGTCTGAAAATACATAAAATCTGTCTGAACTCAACTTCAAAACTAAAAGTAGTCAAAATAATTAATAAATTATTCAAGTCAGGTCAACAGGTCATGCCAGTAGTCTCGTTTTCAGATTGCAGTCCAGTCATTGTTAGTAAAATAGTGACTTTCAAAATGAAATGAATGTTAAACCGATGGACATGAAAAGAAAAAAAGAAGTATTCTGAATTTTACGAAGAAGCTTAAAAGGTATTCCTCTTTGATAAATTGTAGTAAAATATTATAAATAGTGTATAATTATAATTACCGTAAATTCCCTAAAACGATGCAAACGCCAACAAACACAAGAAAAGGAATTTTTAAAATTGTTTGAATTTTACTTTTTTAATTCTCAAAGTTGAAATAATTTATTTTAAAAAATTAGTGGAAAAATTGGCAAAAAATTCAGTGATTTTTAATTTAATTAATTAAGCTTTAAAAATACATTTTACCATTGCTTCTGAATTAATTAATTAAGTTTTCGTTGAAATTCTTTAATTTTTGACAAATGAAAAAAATTCCATTCGGAAATTACGATTTCAATCAATTTAATTTGTTTTTGAGAGGCATAATATTTTTGGGAATTTGCGGTAATTGCTGCTCCGCTCTAAACTAAAATGGAACACTTTGATGACAATAATGAAATGAATAAAAAAATGCCTAAAAAACTTGTGAATGTAATTAAGTTAGAAAACTTCATTGCCATTGTAAAATCGCTCTTTTAAAAAATCGTAAATTAACTTGTAAATTAAAGTCGAGAAAAAAAATAGTTCTTGATATTCTCATACTGAACTTTTTAGAATATAAAAAGAGAAAATCAATTAAATAGTTTTGGTAGTTCTTCTTACTCTTCCTTCCTTAAAAGTATGTAATATAGCTTCCTAATTCCTGGATTTTTGTAACGTAAGAGTGCTAATTAAAATGATAATCGAAATTCGAAATTAATTCACCTTATTTTATTTTAGTAATGATAAGTTCTTATAATCTATCGCAAATTAAATTAATTAAGTTTTTTTGTGTTAGTGTTAATCTTAAGTAAAAAAGTTTATATCAATTGTTAATTATAATTAATGAATCAAAAGCAATTTCACTTTGACTTTTGTTTTTTTACTGGAGATAACTTCCAAGTTTATAAAAATCTCAGTACGTCCGTTAGTATTATCATTGTAGTTTGGCTGATACTTTAGCACAAGAAAAAATTTTAAACTTTAAAAGCAGAATTTATTTGGTTTCTTGAAAACGTGAAGAATTTGAAAAAAATGAGATTATTTTGTTGGAAAACGTATTTCTGTAGTTTATTGGATTGGGTTCGTAAAATTAATTATGACAATTGAATTCCCCAAAAACTAATTTCAGGATTCTCAAAACTTAATTCAAATTCAGAGGCTAAATGAAGTTTGAGAAATAATTTTTTTGGGTGATATGCTCTTCAAACTCAATTTCAACTCAAGAAACTCATGTACTTTTTCAGAAAAATGAATTTCAGTATTTTTCAATTCCTCACATTTTTAGAAGCCCGTGTCAATGCCCATTAAATACGTTAAGAAAGAGTAGGTTTGGTTTAAAATTGTTTATTATTGATTGGATGAGAAAAATAAATAGTACAGTACAAAAAAATGTCGTTGAGTTGAAACTGGAAATTACATCCGGAAATACCGGAAACAATCCATCATCATCCTCATAATTATCATTATTCATTCAATCATAACGGATTCATGATTTTAACGGATTTTTGAAAAATAATTTTCCATTTGAAAGAATCTTCAAGATTTGCAGATTGCCCCGAGGCTCATTCCAGTATTCGGGACCCGGATTCTGGTTTAAGGCACCCATGTGATTTGCACATTGCCCCAAGGCTCATTCCGGTATCCGGACCCGGATTTCGGTTTAAGGCACTCATGTGATTTGCAAATTACCCCGAGGCTCATTCCTGTATCCGGGACCCGGATTCCGGTTTAACAAGGCATCCATTATGGTCATATTTCGAAACCGGGACCCTTTTAGAATATTACAATGATAAACGATCATGAATTAAGTAGAACATAATTTGGGGTAAAGTGATAAAATTCTTCTTAAAAATGTTTGAGAGTTTCCAATTAAATTAGCAAAATGAAAAGTAGCTGCTGCTGTTGCTAGCTGAAGTATTACCACTTTTCCTTCCTACTCAAGCTGGAAATGAAAAAGGATGTTTCTAATTGCATGAGTGATGATGTGATGAAGGATGAGCCATGAGCCATACTTTAATTTCCACTAACTTACTTCCCGGAAAAAAGAAAGTGGAAAAAGGGATGTGATTATGTTACCCAACTTTTTTTCCTTATTTTCTACGTCTTCCGTTCATTCGTTCGTTCGTTTCGTTCTTCCAAGAAGTTGACATTTCCTTTTTTTCGCAAGAAGCAGCTTACAAAAACGCAATCAAGCTTATATTAAATACATGTGTACGTACAAGTGATCTATTTGATCTACCTGGAGTGGAAACTGGAAGGAAAGAAATGAAGTCTGAAGCTGACGAAGAGTTGATATGATGGTTTGCGATAAAAAAGGTAAAAAGGCTTATGCGAACAAAAAAAATATTCATAAACTTTACTTGTTTTCTTGTTTAATGTAACCAAGTCAGAGCAAAAACCTTTCTTATTTTTTTTTAAATGCCAAGAGTTAATGAAATGAAGTTTTAGCTGAGAAGAAAAAATTAATTTAGACAATTTATATTAAAAAATGGTTTTGCAAAATTATTTTTTTATGACCCAGGCACGTTTAAAATAATTTTTAAGTCGTAAAACATGAAGAAAAAATTGGGTCAATTTTTTTATCCCCTTTAACCCGTTTTAATCCAATTTTGTTTTTTTTTGCTTTCATTTTAAACCGTTTTTTACCCATAAAATCCGATTATGTTTGTTTTTTCCTATCCATTCAAATTGAAACCTGGTTTGATCTGGAAAAGATACAAGGCCATTTTTACCCCTGGCTCATGACATTTATCTAAAAACCTGTAGTTTCACTTTCACACTTTATCGCTTCGGAATTCCTTTACATTCAGCCTGATAGAACACAGTAAGGAATTACGGAAATATGAGCACAAGCTCAAGCATACATCCTTTTTTCTCTTTGTCACATCTTTAATTTGCTTTTGTTTCGTTTTGTCACATAAATTCCTTTAGAGGCTTTAGAAATACTAGATCGATAGAAGGATGCTAACCTAAATAGCTTCTGATTTCTCTCCAGTTTTCCAGTAGTTCTGATTCTGATTTCTGATTTATGTATTATGATGTTTGTTATTTTGCTAATAAAGATTGACATGACATGACACGGAAGAGAAGAAAGAAAAAAGGAATTAAATGGGATTTGGAAGTCATTCCATCATACACTTATTTTTCTCTGGAATGAAAATGAAAGCTTGCTGGAATCTGGAAGCTGTTGCTGGAGCTGGAACGGAAGAATTGAGCTGAACTGTATAGGCCTCTTTCAATTCAACGAAGCCATGCTTCTCTGATCTGATCCAAAAATAGTGTATCTCTATTTGCTCCTCTTTCTCTTCTTTTAAGTAGGCATTAGACATCTACATTTGTGTACTTGTTGCGACCTACTAAAACTGAATATAAATGTCTTTAAAAAGCTCTAATGGAATTTCACGAACAGTGACATGTCATGTCATTTCATACCATGTCATGTGCTAATAGGTATTAAATGAGAAATAAAAGGAATTATTTTTTTTAATGGGCTTAAAATTACTAATGAAGCATAAAATAATCTCGCTTTGATATCCAGGAACCAGCAATAGTAAAAAAAATGATTGAAATATGTACATAAATTTTATCTTTCGTAATGACGAACGAACGATCCACTTCGATTCTGCGAAGACTATATTTCTGAAGCATTCTTTGTCATCTCATTTTGTCCTTGGATTTTTTTTTGTTTTCCATTTTGTGTAAAGTATAAAGCGTCTTCAACTTCTACTTCAACCAAACCAAACCAAACCACCCACTTTCACCTACGGGAGGGAAAAACCCGGGGGAAAGACTAAAAGCGTCTTAAGCGCGACCAGAGATGATAATTTTGCTCTCTTATTGTATTGCTTACACCTTCTCTGAATTCCACATAGGTGCACGCATCTTTTTGGCATTGGAAAAAAATTCCAAAATTCGAAATATTTTTTCATTAAATAAATTATTTTTTGAAATTTACGTTTCCACATTTGAAGTAAAATTACCAACTCATGCAAAATTAATAAATCTGGGTTTTTGCAAACGGAAAAACTTCAGTAAAACATTTTCTTAATTCCAAACTTTACGTTTTTTTAATTGTCTGGTCAAACAGTCAAGAAAATAGGATGAGAATTTTCCCACTTTTAAAGAATTTGCTTCCAACTGGGAAAATCATTTTCCAAACCAGCGTCTTAATTTACCCAAAAAATGGATTTTTGATAGTTTTTTCCCATTCAACAAAATCATTTTTCAAATCAGCGCCTCAATTTACCCCAAAAAAGGAATTTTCAGACATTTTTCCCCATTCAATATAATTTCTCAAATCAGCGTCTCAATTTACCCCAAAAAATGGATTTTTGAACATTTTCCCCATTCAACATTATCAATTTTCAAATTAGTGTTTCAATTTACCCCAAAAATGGATTTTTGAACATTTTCCCTAATTCAACATTATCAATTTTCAAATTAGTGTCTCAATTGACACCAAAAATGGATTTGTGGGATATTTTTCCCAGTCAATAAAATTTAAGGTGAAAATGGGAAATTCCGGTATTTCCCACAAATACAATTTTCCCACTTAACTTCCTTGGGTCCAAGTCCAATAAGTAAGCCGATGAAGCGTCCGGAAAAAAATTTGCAAATAGTTTCAGGCAACATTAATTTTTACTTGACTTAATCTAAAATTGGCTTCAGCTAAGTAGCCCATCTCTGAAATTTTTCCCTCATCATTTTGTAGTGGTATTTAATGTACGTGTACGTTACGTACACACTTTTACTTTACTTAAGTTCTCATCATCTACATTTCCCCAAGCATCAAATTCATCATCTCATCTTCATCTCAAACTCCACTCAACAAACTCCGAGTCTCATCTCACACGAGCGGAGAAAGATCGTTCACATCAGACACAGATTCAGTTGCGTCCTTGACGTTGGAGTGGAAGGAAGAGAAAAGTAATTTTCGCATTTTTAGTAAAACAATTGAAATTAGAAAGCCACTTTCTCTTTTTATTGCGTTGTGACTTTGGTTCCTACTGTTGCTGGGTGGAAAATATGCTACCCAAATCCTTGCATCCGAATACTAAAAAGGAGGTGGAAGCGGTGGCAATGGATCCTGATAAAGGAACTTTGGCAGCTCTGGAATCTGTACCAGAAATGGATGAAAAGCTAATGCCGATTGGCGATGGTGAAAGTGGAGTTTGGGAGTCATGGTTGGATTGGATGGTGAAGAGGATTCCGAAGCAAACATTAAAAGAGATTGAGAATTATCGACCGAGGTGGTTATGGGGTATTGCGATTACTGACGTGGTAAGAATTTTTAGAGCTACTTAATTTTTTAGTGATTTTGTATTGGAAGTTATTAATTAATTGAAATTGAATTTTATAATTAAATAGTGCATCCCCTTCACATTGATTGCTGCTGCGGGAAAGTTGGCGCAATTTGGAATACGTTTGCATTATTCATCGGATGATAAAGGTTAGACCATCATTTTATTTAAAAGTGATTCAGAGGTCAATTTTTGTTTTTCTGCGTTACTTCCGGTTTAAACAATTTTTTCATGTAGGCGCCAATTTGACCTGACAGGTTTTCCACTTTTGAAAAATTAGTTTTCCAGTTGAAAAAATCATTTGTTTTTGGAAAAATTCGAAAAAAGTTTAAAAATTGGGAAAAATCGTATTTGATGGAATCTGGGCTATGGCTATTGCGTAAATGGTAAATACGTCCGATGGGATTGGGAATGTTTCACGTTGCCCCAAAACACTTTTCTTTCGATATTTTTACAATCTTTCCAAGTGAATATGGATTTGGGATTTGATGGCCAGGAAAAATCCTGGTATTTATCAGTATTTCCCACAATTCATTTTTCCCACCGGACTTCCCTGTAAAATAACCGAAAAAGTGAATTAATTACATTCTTTTATTTTTTTGAAGCGATGGAATGGTTCATCTACTTCCAATTTGTTATCTCGTACATGATTCAAATGATCTTGGGTGGAATGCTAATCACTGACCTGCGCTCTGTAAGTCCATTTTTTAAATAAAATTTCTGCACAGAATTTTTTTTATTACTTCAATTTTAATGATTTCAATTTCCAGCGTGATCGGGATGACATTGCAAACTTGGCTCATTGTCTCCGTGGATACAATCGTTGCTCCGCATTCATCATAAGCTACTACGTCTTCATCATCTGCTGCGTTTACTCCATGGATGCGAAAAATGGGAAGCTTGCATCAGAAAATGCTGTTTGCGTTTTGGCACATCTCATGATCGTATTCATGCGATTTCCCATACTCTTGTGTGTGGGTGAACTCATCTTCAAGATTCTCGCAAAATTACAAGAAATGAGTCAGATCCAGAACCAGGACGAAAAAATGTGTCGCCGTTGCGAGAAGAAGAAATGCAAGATCACCATCAACCGTGGTGCGGATGCTGTTGCTGATGTCAAGGAAAAGTAAAAAGGGGCATCCGCAGAGGTGGAGGAGGGGGGGGAAGAGTGGAGGTGGTGAAGATTTAAATAAAATTCTGTAGTAAAAAATGTAGTCTCACAATTTATTATCCTTAGATAAATTGGTAGTAATGAATTTTATGAAATCTATAAATACCTGACCTATATGCTTTTAAACTGTAATAATTAAAGCAGTTTACAACAATTTACCTGCGAAATCTAACCTGAGAATGATGATGATGAGCTCTTCTTCTACACAAGAGGGAGCAATTTCAGCAAAGTATACTATCCTGATCTACTTATAATCAATTACATAATTATAATTCCAATTTGTTCATGAATTTATTGTACTTATTGTAATAAAAAAGAAAAATTTTCGAAAAATACTTAATTAATTATGATTAATTTACAAAAAAAAAGATTCAAATATTTTCCACTTTACTAGTACTTCGTGAAATTGAAAAGATACAAGACAAATTGCATTTTTGTACTATGCGTTTCACATTACCCCAATTCAATTCAAGGTCGTCTGACCTGGCCTGGAACTCGAGGACGCGAGTGAGGAAATACAGGTTATAGGTGTAGGAACGTATAGATTTTTCAACCCATGTGCTATATTAGATCCAGTCAACGGTTATAATTATAACTGTAATTATCCGTACTGATTTCTAGCTCGATTAACTTAATTTAAATTGGATACACAGAAATTATGTGACTTTTATCAATGAGATTTTTAAAAAATAAAGTGAGAGCGTTTGATTTTTTGCAAACCTAAAACTGCCGAAATTGACAAAAATTAGAACTTTTGAGTTTGAAATTTTTGAACTTCTGAGTTTCAATTTTTTAAGGAAAAAAATTATCCTTGCAAGATTGCATGAAAAAGATTTATAATTCAAAATAAATTTTCTGAATTCATTCAAAATATAAAAAAATAAAAAATCGTGCAAAAATTATTTTCAATGAAATATTAGTTCCGCACATGAATATGCAATTATTGAAATTGAAATTACTATTGCAAATTCTATTTAACTTCTTTATATTATTCATCTACGCATTCTTTTTATTTGAACAAATTTATTAAAAAGTGTATTAATTTATGAGAAACACAAACACAGACAATGAGCTGAATATTCATAGTTGTAATCATAATTCGCAAACCATTCAAATTTTTTATCATAATTAAGTTAATAAATACACTTTCTTCGAACGGCCCAATCCCTTGTGAGATCTCCGATGAATCCTCGTATCCCACTCATCCTCAAAATCTTTATACGCTGCTTCAACCCATTCCAATCTTGGAAAAACATCCCACACATTTGAATACTTCAGGTCCCTAAATCCACCCCGGAAGTTTACTCCATTCTCATGACGTTCACGAGTCTTCATATAGCGCCTCAACTGCCGATAGTCCTCAGCGAACATGTCATTCTTCCAGGATATGGTCTTCAATTTCGCGCAGTGAAGGAGGAATTGGAGGGAATAGAGGAAAAAGAAATTCCCATTCTTTCTCGCATCTGAATTGAATTTTGGATTGAGCAATTCACACTGGAGATGCTGGAGATTTGGAAGATTTAAAAAGGGAACATCTTCATGGTCTCTTATAGTGATGTCATCCAAAAATAAAGAAACGTTCTCCAAAGTTGGAAACCTTTCCAGAAATTCGAAAACAGAGTGGATCGAATTTTTCCTGCTCCACGCGCCCAACTGTATGCGCTTCAGATTCCAGTTGAAGTTGATCATTGGGAGGATATCTCTCAAGAGGTAGGAGGATCCATTCCCTCCAAGGGAAAGGGTGGATAGCAGGGGAAGTTGCTGAAGTGACTCCTTTTGAGGTAACGCGGGCAAGTAATTCCCATTTATGGTCACAATTTTCACCTGAGGATTTGCGAGGAGAATCGCTTCAAAAATTTGATACATTTCGGGAAGATCCTGAAAGAAGAAAAAAGTGTCAGTCAGCATTTAACGGTAATTACTGTAACCGTGGATTGTATAATCTTACATCTTCCGGGCGAATTTTGATGGAAAGACGTTCAAGGTGCTTGAGATTTGGGATGGGATGAGTCTCAAATTCATCAGTGACCTTCAAAATAATCGGTCTTCTCCAGGAGGATACCATGCACTCGCAGACATCAATCTCGAACCATCTTAAATTGGGCATGTGCTCGAAACACTCTTGAAGAAAAACGTAGATCTCTTTCAACTCCACATAAGTGGCTTCATCAAAGTCATCAAAGCAGTATTGAAAATACCAAATCTGATCTCCAATATTTTTCAGTACTTTTAAAAAGGATTCTTTGAAATCACGAAATTCTACGTTCTCGTCTTCATAAAAATCATCTTCGTCGTTGCAGTCAAAGGAATACAAATGTAGTTGAACTGCCCTAGAAATGATGCGAAGACCTCCACTTCCATTGCCATCGAAATTCTTCAGCATTCGATTTATAGACTGGTCACGGGAACTGAAGACCACTGAGGGGACTTTGAGTAAAAAATCATTCTTCCCTTCCCGCATGATCCTCAAGAGATTGGTCTCGTACCAACGGTCAACGCCATCCCTAATTGATTTGGAGATTCCACGAAGAGGAAGATATGATCCGAGTGGGCGTTTACGGTTCTCCTTGGTCGTGGAACAATTACATTTGCTTTTGTGGTCTGGACAAATTGGCGGCATCTTAATGCTGAGGATTCTGAGGAGTGAGGTCTCTTCTTTGCTCATTGAATTTCCTTGGAGGTCGAGGAAGAATCCGTGGGATAATAGCACATTATTGAGATCGTTTGGGTCGTCAACTTCCGAAAGTATTTTGTGCCACATCTGAAATTATTTAAAGCAATGAGATCATCTAAAGTCGTAAATACTGGCTTGACTTGGCATCAATTTTAATTTTGCACCAAACCAACCTCTTCCGGAAATACTTTCGAAGGAACAATACTCAAAGGATGTTGAGCTTTGGAAATGTACTCCAAGTCGGTCTTGACACGAAGCTTTGTCTCTTTCTTCAATGTGGCTTTCCTGTCTAGAATAATTTGCTGGAATGTCTCCGCTGACACTCCATATCCTCCATGATCGTGGCTCATTTTAAAATACTGAATGAGTAAAACTATCACAATTACAATTACAATAGTTCTAATGCAATGAAAATGATCGGATTTTTATGACAGATCCAAAATAAAATTGTAAAAGAATTGATTTATAAAATCGCATAGCCTTTAAACTTGAGTATTAAAAAAAATTTTGTTTACAATAAAAACACGTGCAAGTGCAAGGAACGCGGGTTTATTACCGAAAGGAGAATGAGAAATGAGAAAAAATAAATTATTTTTTTTACCTTCATGCATAACCATGCAGCTGTCTAGCTGTCAAGGACAAACAAAAGCTTTTCCTATTTTCATAATCCGGATCGGATCGATGATCCATCTTTTCACACACGATTGCGATTGGATTGGGATTGTTCTCATCAATTATAATTTCATGCCATGTTAAAAAAAATACATAACATGCTGGAGCCCACGATGTTTCATTCATGTGATATATGATGACAAAAACATGAACATTTTACTATTGCTTACATAAACGTTTTTAGGATGGAAATCCCGTAATTCTGATTGGATAATTTTTTGTTATGAAAATACTTATCCCAAAATTATAACAGAAATTCATGAAAACTGCCAGAAAAAAAGAAACCTTTTTTATGATTCAATACAAAAGTACTAAATCAATATCAAATTAAACTAAATGTTATTCAAGCTGAAAAATAAATTGTGTTTGAAAAAAAACGATTTAAAAAAAAATATTTTGAAAAAAAATCCCAATCATTTTTGTACATGCCTGAATTTAAGTTTGAATTTCATCCCCATTAACCTTTTTGAATTGAACACTTTGAACAGTTATGAAAACAATAGCTGAAGAAATCTGAACAAGCAAAGTTTGAAAGACATGCAATTGGATTAACTGAATACTATTAATTCGGTATTTAATCTTGGATTACAAAAATAACGATCCATAAATTTTTTTTATTCATACATGACTATGATATTCTGTCGCATTCCCCGTTGAATGCAATTCAATTACAATATGTACACGAATTCCTATTCATCTAACATTCTCCTTTTTCATTACCATTTGCATTGATTGAACATCATAAACATCGACCGACAATTGAATTTGCGAAAATAATCTGTATCTTTGGATTGAAATTCGTATCGTATTCGTAGAAATAGAAAGTATTTTGAAGGTACAAAGTAATAATTTGTAGTTTTGGACGGAAGTTGAAGGTTTTTGGAAGTTTACTTCTTCAAATTCTGAGGGAGGAGATCATGAGGATGAAAAATATTGCGTTCATCATGACTCGAACGAGAGAGCTCTTTACGGAAGTAATCAATAGTTTTCTGAAGACCATCATTCAAAGGAACGACTGGTTCCCAATCGAGGACTTTCTTGGCGCGAGAGATATCTGGGCGACGCTTCTGAGGATCGTCCTGGACTGCGGGGAGGTTTTCGATTTTGCTGTTTGTGTTACCGACTAGATCTCTGATGAGGTAGGCGAATTCTGAAAATAAAAATAAAACCAATTTTTAGTTGGAGTCCACAGAGCTTCAAAAGTTATCAATTTAAATCGGGTACCTTCAATCGTGTGTTCTTCAGGATTACCAAGATTGACCGGTTCCGAATAATTCGATCTCATTAAGGCAATAAGTGTCTTTGTAGGTGAGAAATTTCACTTCCGGGAATTTCTTTGGGGAGCGGGACTCCAAGCTTTGGATACGTTCTTCAAGTTCTGAAATGCGCGATGAACATGAGGAAGTTGAAGAGGATGACTCCGAAGAAGAGGAGGATGGCTTTGAGCAGAATTCATTTTCAAAACTAATTTGGCAATAACCTGAAATAAAAATGAAGAATTAATTACAGTTACGTTACAGTTACATAATTTATAACTTCCAAAAATGTTACCTAAGGTTAGGTTTTAGATAAATACCCTGCCAAATGCAAAGGGTCCCCCCTTTGCATTTTAATTTTCGAGAGATCAAAAAAATTAAAATTTTAG
>JAHZMX010002178.1:0-25406 GCA_027743895.1 Seira musarum | reverse complement strand
GTTTCTTTGTAGGAGGCGACATTTCTTGTGTCTGTTCAGTTTTTCCAGAACTGTATCCATATCCATAGCTTCTTCTGTTAACCCCAATGTCATGATTTGAATGGCTTCGAACCCTGTCTTCTTCTTCATCATCCTCACCATCTTCATCGGAATCTGAATCTTCACCCACATCATCTTGTTGGAAATCTTCGTGTCGATTGAGCTTTTTCAGAGTTCTTTCCATCACTGATGGGTTTCTAAACGAAAAAAAATTAAATTCTACTGAAAGACTTTCCTCATTCCACATGGATGACATTTTCACGAAAACGAAATTAACCAGGCGTACTCAAAGGGGTAACATAACGCCAAACTAACGTATATGCATCATCCAAACCCTTCCTTTAACATTTTCAAGATCAAACCTTATATGAAGAAGGATATCTACATAAACATTTCTACATTATCTTTTTACTACTTCTTTTCAGCGAAAGTAACTCAAGCGAAAGATTACTCCTGTTTTGCCACTGCTAATTATCAAGCTTGTTCCTTTTATTTTCTCTATCATGTGCCACATCTCGGATTCACTCATTTTTATACCCTGATTTTTATCATTTCCTTACAAAAAATATATATTATCGAGACTATGCTTGCACTGACAGTAAAAGTAGCGCATTAAAACTGGCAATTAAGAGGCAAATCAAGTTACGTACGGATTGATCGGTCTGCTTCGAAACATAATTGCTTTTCATCTACATCATCTCGTAATTCCCTCCAACACTTATTATTTATACGATAATTGCCTTTGCTCACACGCAAGTTTTGGTTTCACGTGTGCGTCTACATTATCTCGTAAATCCCTCCAACACTTATTATTTATACGATAATTGCCTTTGCTCACACGCAAGTTTTGGTTTCACGTGTGCGATGCTCAAGCTTCACATAAGCTTAAGCCAAGGTCAACATAAATTTTCCTATTTTTCAGTTATTTGATTACTTATCCATGTAAAGATATTAGTCATAATAAAAAGGGCATTTGAGAGGCTATAAATAATCTCATAGTTTTCTGCAAAACCTAAAAATTCCAGAGTTTGTGCGTCCGTTTGGTTTGTCATAACAAAATTGAAAAGTCCTCTCACCGGCAAATCGTAGTGATGCTGTATAAGCTATGCTAACGTACTTTTACGGTTCCCTCCATCCACGTGCATACTAAAGTGATTATGATCATTAATACAATTGCCTTGTTTGCTCAGAACAAGGCGGTATCACGAAATAATCAATAATTAAATCTCTGATCAAACCTTTTTTTCTCAGTTCATATTTTAGAGCTTTTAGAGGAATGATCTTCATCTAAAATGAGTGTTTTACAAGATGAATGAAATATGTAAGTACATGCACTCCCTTAATTTCGTCATTTTTGTAAAAGCATTTAGTGTTTTTCTGCTTTTTACATGATCAAAAAGAGGAAGCTTACTCGCCTTTTATGAAAGTCCAAAAACGCAAAAGCACAAGCCTAGCCAGAAGGGTGTAAAAGTGCTAGTGCCACTTTTGCCTACTCATTTTCAGACTTAATTTTGCTCATCGTATCACACACCTGGGTGAGCTTGAGCTCATGAAAAATGAGCATTATGCGTGCATGAGAGCGAGCAAGTGGACTACATGTGAATGGATTTTTGCCTAATTCTTTTTCACCCTCTCTATCGTTGAGCAGAAAAGGAACGTGTGTGCCTCGAAGCAAACACAATTTTCTTCAATTTAATGTTGCTTCTTTAAATCACTACTGTGTCTCTAAAATCTCAATCTAGTGCCCTAGCGTACTCATCTCAATTATGCCTCCTGAAACTGAAAGAAAATTTTTTCGATGAAATATGTACTATTATGTGCGTACCTAAGAAAGCTCTCTTGGGTGATCAAAAAGAAATGATTTCGTGAGGTACATAATAAACAATTAGTAAAGTGCAGATGATCATTTTTAATTTCAATGAAACTTTAAACTCTATGAGGATATGGTGGTATGGTATGGGTATAGGTTTTAAAACCAAAGGAATGTTTATTCAGCGTTACCCAAAACCCATCTTTTGATAATTATCTAATGCAATGAAATAATAATTACTATAATAAGTAATGTTCTCTCGTGAATAATGTAACAACATTCGACTTGTTGAGCAAAACCAACTCTTTTCATAGTCAACCAAGTAAAACGTACATGTTAGAAACGGCGACAATAAAAGTCATCTTTAAAAACATCAAAATAAAAAATTCAACTTCTAAATACTTGCTTGCATTGTATTGCTGATGATGGGCATACGAAAAATGTACATAGGACATGCCCCTGTACAAGTTTTTAGCACTAATTAATTTTTTAGATTAGCCACAAAACGGATTTAATTGCTTTAGAAGATCCTAACACGAAGTGTTTTAAAAATTTCTCTTAGTCATGATGAGAAGAACAGATAAAGTAGTTCTTAACATGACAAGCAGAGCAACACAGTTGGATACACTTCTTGTAATTAATGATTACTTAATCTTTTACTGTACGTTTACAGGATTTTGAAAATGCAGTTTTGTTGCTCCTATGAAAAATGCAAAGGGCAATATTTCGGCAATCAGCCAATACAATGCAGCCAAGCCAGGTAGGTCAGGAATCAGAATGAAATACATACTTGTTCTTGATTAGAAAAATTGGATTGAAATCCTTGGGCCTTCTACAAGAAATATATGCATATGATAACCTGTAAAGCTGTGATTGATTGTCGATTAATTATTCATGTTTAGATTTTGTCGTCACAATTCACTACTGTTATCGCTGCCAAATCTAGTCGTCACATGAGCTTCAATGCTGTTTCATTTCGTAGCAGATGAATGCATTTTTGTTAAATCAACAATAGAGCTTCCTAAAATGTTGACAGAAAAGTTTAAAGGTTTTTGCCACTTTCAAACTTCAATGAAACTTTGTTTTAAACTCGACTCTGGCATTTCAAATTACGAGACAAAAAAGCAAAATTGAGCATTGCATCTACATATCATACAACATTTCGAATTGGTTTCACCGATAAATAAAGTCTCTTGAATTTCCATGAGCTACACTAATGTTAACTCTAATAAAAAAAATTAACTTATTTCCTTGTACTGCTGCAATTTGTGAATTTAATAAAACTTTCAGGCAAACGAATTTGTCAATTTAAGTAACAACGAATCTGAATGAAATGAAATAAACCAGGTTATTCTTTTATTTTCTTACAGCGCAACTGCCTTCATCAACCGAATGTAGTCCGTAATGAGTGAATTTTTCCTCCTTCTTGTGATTGCAGCACTCTCTGCGCTTAGCCCACACAACGCCTTTGGAAAGCATTTTAAAGGGTCAATTTCCGCATTTTTATCTTGTTTGCTGTTTGTCAACTGTGTGAGGAAGTCAATATTTGCGAGGAGGGCATTACTCGCCGTCGTCTGTTTCTGTGGAAGGTCTTTTGATGACCTTTTAAATGTGCTTGTTGCAGCACGCCCAGCCCGATTTGACCCAACTTCAGCTACTGCTTTCACTGGAGCAACGGTAGTAGTGGTGGTTGTAGTTACATTTGTCAATGCTCGTGCTTTACCTATAAATCATGAATATTGGTCATTTCAAATAGAAAGAAAACTCCATTTTGATGATCAGCCACCTTTTATTTTTTATTCCTTTACTCTTACTTGCTGCTTGTAGTCCGACTAGAGTAAGCTCAGCTAAAACTCTTCCAACATTACTACTTGTAAATTTGTAAAAACTAGAGGTATCATTTTCACTACTTGAAGCATTTGCTGTCCCCGATAAAGCAAAAATTAGCACGAGCCCCAATGACAAATATTTTTTTAAAACACCTCGCCTCCTCATCATGTATTCAGGCATCATGAAGTCACTACTGTAATCACACTTGGCACTTCACAGAAGATTCACACACGTGATTAATGAGCACTTCCCATTTTTGAGATGTAATATCACATTAAAATATCATTTATCCTTACAAGGCATAATAATTTATTACTCACATTCATCACATCACAAATATGATTTGTGACAACATTTGAATGAGGAAATTAGCATTTTTGAAGCCAGCACTTCATTAAACTGAAACACATTATAAATCTGAAATAATTTTACTTACATTTGACGTATTCTAAATTTCTTTTGATTGCGTTTCACACGAAAATTTTAATTATCCACTACTGCCTAAAATGCCACAAGCAAACACACAACATTCACCGATCCTTGATCCTGACAAGGTCTACAATTTTAAAAACGATACTAAGCTATTTAAAATAACAATAATTTTATTTGTTTATTTTGGGCAAGCCACACAAATTGGGTGGTTGTTTTTTGGCTCAAGAATTATTGTTTTTACTTATTACATTCTAAGTCTATCCACCGCAGTTCCCGGCACCCTAGAAAAAAATTCAGAAACTAACGTTTCGTTTTACTAATAACTATAACAGTAATAATTATCTCTTTCTCTCAGCTCCTCATGGGTTTCTTGGTGAGCTGCGAGTGCAAAAAAATCGGGATTTGAGCACGAGTCATGTTCATCATTCATCATGTTGATCTCTTAAATGAAAAATTGCTCCTAAATTTTGATTCAAAATCATATAATGTTTTTACGATAGATAAACGCTTTCAATTTGCTTTGCAATAGGAGCTATATTATGTATTTACCTGCAATATACAAATTCTTTGTGTTTCGCAGGCAAGCAAGTACCTAATTTTTCAAAAGCGTTGCGAAAGTGCATCCTACCACACCTACTAATGTAAGACTACGAGTGGCCTATGGGTTAACCAATTTTACATGAAATATAGACAGTTTATATTTAACCCTGTTGTTTTTTTTTCTTAAATTCTCATATTGTTCGAATCGATCCATAACCGCAAGGAATGGTGTACGATGTACTTTCAGTACAACAAAAGAACTTCTTCATTCCCATAAATATAAAAGGGGACTAAGTTCCCTTCGGTTGCGTAGTATATCATAATTTTTTATTCTGATCGTTATAATTGCTCTTAAAATTTTTATTGTTCATGTAATGTAGGTAATATTGAATTGGATGCTTCTTTTTAAAAATCAAAAGTGCATTGTTGCACTCAGCCTTAAAGCTCCTTTTGATTCACCGGGATTCGCCTATAAAGCGCATATTATATGGCAATTTTTAAAAGTATTTAAACTCTAATTAACAATAGCCACATCATAATAATTTTCTTTATCATCGCGAAAAATCAGGACTGACTCCTTCTCGCGTGAGAAGAAATACAGGTGAATTTTAAAAATGGAAGCAATTCAAAAAATATTAATATGGTCTCGTTTTTTTTCAAGCATCTTTTGGCTGACGAGTAATACTCATTTGATGCATGCGAATTCGAATCCGATTTATGTATTATCCGAGAAGAGAAATTCCTTAGTGTGCCTAAACACTAATCGCTTTAATAGTTACTACCATAGAATCTAGTAAAAAAAGGAAGCACCTGCCACGCCTAGGCCCATCACCAATTTTGTTTTAGCTTGTGATTTTCCACGAGTATTGTAAAAAATAGAAAAAGTAGCAAGGATTTTACGATGCCGCTAGTTAACAACTTGATTACCTAATTAAAAATGGAATGATTTTCCGTTTTTATATTTACACAAGAGCCATAGCTCAGTTCGTCAATTTATGCAATAATAGGTGGTTTGAAGCGCGTGAAGTTCTTTGAAATTCAAGAAGTCGCTCTTGTCTCGTATTTTATTCTGCACGCCTTCTTTGTGTAGATTTTACAAAACGGTAAAATGTGCACTTTTAATTACACTTGTACCGACACGTGTAGAAGACACGTACAAGAATGAATCATTTTTTTCTTCGATGAAGCCACAATATTTATTAAATTTATGAGCCAATAAGTTTGTGATCGAACAATAAAATATTTAAAAAATGAATGTAAAATGATTAATTGTAGGAGGGCATCAATCAATTTCATCTCTTTCTTATGAACCTTAGATTTGATGTTCTTGCTTTTGTACTAAAAAATGGAATATGCTTCATGGTCACGTGTAAATAGAAACTTGTAGCTTACGGCACTTTTGCTCATTTAAAAATTGCGAAGAATTCCTCCGAGAAATATGTTAACAAGTTTGGTAATTATAAGTTACATGACCATGAGTGATGTATGTACTTTGAATGTTAACTTTGTTAACATCTATCCAACCGCTGGCATTATAACAGAATAATTTCGACCGTGCCGGGTCAATTAGTATTCATTAAGAGTGGCCCATGTTTTCTCAGGAACAAACCCTACTCAAACCAAGCCAAGGCAAGGCCAAGGCAGACATGATGTGAAACCGAGTAACATTCTTGGAATTGATGGAAATTGCTAGGGATTTTACGGGAATATTTACGAGCTAAATAAATTATTGCAACCTCGAAATCAAAATAGGCAAATACATAAAAAAATAAAACAAGAAGGAAGAGCGGTTTGAGAAATCATGTCAATACGTAGGCATTGTCAGTTTCTAAAATAATAATTTTGCAATAAAAATCGTACATCATAATTCATGTATTGCTAGAAACTTCACGAGAAGCCCCATAACGGCCGCTTAACAATGACCAAAGCGGTCAAAGAAGAAATTATCTCTGAAGTTATTAAAACTCGCTGCTTTTCTTCTTCAATTAATTAGGAAGCCTTAATGTGCTTCTTATCACCTTACTTAAACCTGCTCTCAAAGAATATTTTTCACTTTGAATGAATTTATAAAAATTCATTAACATTAAATATGTTTTCGTGTTGATGAGACAGCAAATTAACAGAAAAAATAAAAACAACTCTGATTCATCCGGATCATGTTTGATAAGACGATCCTAAAAAGGAAAACGTTTGCATCTACTGAGGAGATTGATTACCATTTCTGATAAGTTAACTGGGCATGAATTTCACTTGTATTGCTAGAAACTTCACGAGAAGCCCCATAACGGCCGCTTAACAATGACCAAAGCGGTCAAAGAAGAAATTATCTCTGAAGTTATTAAAGCTCGCTGATTTTTTCCTTCAATTAATTAGGAAGCCTTAATGTGCTTCTTATCACTTTATTTAAACCTTCTCTCAAAGAACATTTTTCATTTTGAATGAATTAATAAAAATTCATTAACATTAAATATGTTTTCGTGTTGATGAGACAGCAAAGTAACAGAAAAAATAAAAACAACTTTGATTCATCCGGATCATGTTTGATAAGACAATCCTAAAAAGGAAAACGTTTGCATCTACTGAGGAGATTGATTACCATTTCTGATAAGTTAACTGGGCATGAATTTCACTCATAAAAAGATTTTTAGCGTTAACTCAAAAATGGATAGATTTTCATCGATACAATGATTTCTGCTAGAATTATGCTTTTTTGGTTCATCGTTCTAGATTGGGAATGATAGTAAATGCAAGTTTTAAAAATGAGTTTCAAGACATGATTTTGGATCGAAATAATGATAAATATATTTTGCGCAGAATTTGCAGTTGTAACAAAAAATGAATAACTGAATGATGAATGGATAAGTTGGCAAACAGAAATATCGAGTTCACTTTCAGAACACTCAGCTTTCACGCCTGTAGTTTCTGGAAGATTTTAGTTCATTTTGGTAAACAAATGACACCTTGCTTGAAATATATTATTAGAATTCTACAGTGTGATCGGCACAAAAAATACTTCGGTTATCTCCCATGAAAATCAAGTTATTACTGGATTTTTCCGCATACAAAAGTGGATTTACTCGATTAAATGCTTAATCTGTCAATGTTGATATCTCATTTTGTCTTTTCCTTTCAATTTAATCGTTAGTACGCTTAAATTTGATATGAAATGTCAAAGGTTTGTCGCCGCTGCGCCACGCGATATGATAAATCCTGAAATAGGCAAGCGAGTGTGTTGATGAATGATCTTCTCATGAGCATTTGAATGGTGTGATTAATATTTTTGCTCCTTTGGCATGTGATACTGATTTGTGCAATTTGATATTATTGTGATTCATAATAAGCAGGATTTGGAACGGACAGAATGAATTAAACAAAGATTGTAGTTTGTAATAAATAAATTTGTTTGTGTCCCAATCTTTACAGTCATAATGTTAGAAAAATTAACCATATTAAGGCTTTTTATTTGGGTTTGTCTATCACTGTTTTGGCGTATCCACACTTGTTTGCAATCAGGAAAACTTATCGGAAAACTTTAAAAATAAACTGGTTAAATGGCACCACGTCCCGTCTGAACTGAACTAACCAGGTCCAGAGTTTAGGTGCGTGGGTCATCGACATAAAATTTTCCATGTAATTTGCATTCATAGTGTCTTTCCTGACACAAACTTTGGCACTTCAGACACGAATCAATATAAATTGATCAAGAACGCGGAGGTTTTCTCGTAATCTTTAATTATCTTGCAAGCAATTAACAGCAGTCGTCGCGTTTTCCTAATTATAAATCTTTATTTTTCGACTTAATTTTTTATTTCTCTGATTAAAAAGAATAGAATGCAAAATGCCTTTCACATCAAGCAGAGCTAGTAGTAGTAGTACATCAAGTACGAGTAATGGAGAGTCTGAATATTTCATAGATTTTGATTTTGTCGACACTGGCTACGGGAAGAATAATGTCAAGCTCATGAGAATAAAGCGAGAAGGTCCTATACATCACGTGAAGGAGTTTCAAGTGGACACCCAGTTGACCTTAAGCTCGAAGAAGGATTACTTATTTGGTGATAATGGTGACATTGTGGCAACAGATTCTCAAAAAAATATTGTGTACGTTCTCGCGAAAATCCATGGTTTAAAAAATTGCGAGGTAAGTCTCTAATTGTCGCTCATTCTTATTACATTACAAGATATCATTAAGTACATTAGAAAAACTTTATTATTAGGAATTTGGACTTCTCCTTACCAGTCATTTCTTAAGCAAGTATCCGCGAGTAATCAAGGTAAAAATCTCAATAGAGGAGCACCCTTGGCAGAGGTTGGAATGGGATGGTCTACCCCATAATCACGCTTTCATCTCAACACCTACGGCGGTCCGATTTGCTTGTGTGACATGTGAACGAGGAGGTGGGTCAAAAAGAACATAAAAATTATATATTTCGCCCAAATCCCTGATTCACTTTAATCAAGACCTATTTACCTTTTGCATAACTTTATTTGGCCGAAAGGCTCAATGACACCTTAATTCAAGAGGGCATGTTGCAACAAATAAGATCTAACCATTTATTCGTAGTTTGAGCGTTATTATATGCTTTCTAAACAATTTTATACCTTGTGTCTATAAATTATAATAATTACATAATTCTCTTTTATTTTGTTACTCATGACCTGGTCATAACTTCAACAGCTTTGCCTGACATTGAATCCGGTCTCAAAGGACTTCGTGTAATGAAAACAACAAACAGCTCGTTTGAACATTTCGTAAAAGATGAATACTCCACTCTGCCTGATGTTCCGGACAGAGTATTTTGCACGATCGTTTACTCCAAATGGAAGTATGGAATGACTGCAGGACTCGATTATGACTATGCTTGGTGAGTCATTCAAGCTGTTAACTTATTATTATTTGTACTGCAATTCGCAAGTTTTAAATGAAAATTGCTTTCTCTTAAAACCAACTCATACAAACGATAAACACTGGTTTCGAGGGGCATTTATGAAATGATTCGAAAAATAATAATACTGCCACATTGGTCTTGTTCACCATCAAATGACTTTGATGTGATGACATTCCCCATTTATTGCAGTGCTTTACCCCGCTCGTAAATGATTTTAACAAGCTTTTTTATTATTTCCTTTGTTCTTTTTTTCAGGAATACCGTTCAAGACACTATTCTTTACGCTTTCGCTGGTTCTCCAGAAACAGGGACTCCATCCCCTTCTTATTCCCTTTGTTCTTTTTTTCAGGAATACCGTTCAAGACACTATTCTTTACGCTTTCGCTGGTTCTCCAGAAACAGGGACTCCATCCCCTTCTGTCCAAAATACTTTGTACCTGGCACAGAAGGAAGTGCTGGAGAAAGTCCCGCAGATGTCGTGGATAGAGGTTCAGCTTCCCAACAAGCACTACACTCCCGTCGATTTTTCCAAGTTTAAGTGTTACGGGGTAAATCGACCAGACAACGAGAATGATATCTTTCTTCCGTCAGATCATCCAGCTGGAAATATACGGGCTGTTCTAGGACGAAAAAGTTTACTCGCACTTGATACCATCTCACTCAAGTCAAAACTTTGACGGATGCATGACTGAATAATATTTTGTCTTTCCTTTGATGTAAAAAAAAGTTCCAAAGGTTCTCATGTATCAAATCAAGTCATCTCTATTTATGCTAGTTTATTACTTAATTCCAGACATTTAATGTACCATAAATTATAAGAGACTTTTATTACAATACCCCTGAGACTATGCATTTATTTTACTTCTTTGATCGTAAATAACAACAATGTCAAATCAAACAGAATTTCAAGCTTTCCTACTTTTGTCATCAACATAATCGAGTTCAATGTACAAGTTCTTATTATTCTGTCTGAAAGACTTTATTAATGGGGTAATGCACTCAATATTCCGTCACCCTCAATTGCATACTCTTTCACTTGACTGCATTGAATCGCGACAATGGCGCGACAAAATCATAAATTCTTTTTCTTTGAGAGTAATATGCATCCTACTCTTAATATTTGAGGACATCATGCGTAAACTTGAATTCAATACGTCTGTCTTATCAAAAGAATAATGCATGTAGCCTTCATCTTCAGCTAATCTTCCATAACATGAACCCGTGGAATTTTATTCCATGCTTACTCAGCGACAGTTCCACTACTAGTTCCACCAAGACACTTTCCATTTTTCACTCGCTTTGAGCTCCATTGAATAAAGACGCTTGCCTCCTCTGGAAAACTTTCCATTGCAGGGAACTATTAAAGTAGTGACTTCAGAGGGAGTGCGAGACTTGAATTATGAGTTCCACGTAACTTCCCTGACATTTCTAATGACATAATCATTTTCGCCAACAGAATGTCACCCGTTCCAGCGAAAAAAAACGGGCTCATTTTCGAGAAAGGTGTGAAGTGCATCCGGCACCAGCATAAATCTTTCCCTTTCAATGTCGTCTTATTTCTTCTCTCTTTGGGCATAGTATAAGGACTTAGTACTTACTTTTAAAAAAAATAAAAATCCTCTGATGATACTGCCTACAGGGAAGTAGGTGGTAGTGATGATGGCATAATGTACATAACGTGTACCTAAATGTATATGACAAAAAAAATCCTCAAACTTCTTGAGGAGACTTTTTGCAATTTTGTATTCTTCTGATGTTTCTCCTGAAGCAAAACATCGTAAAAAGATATAGTTTTAAGGGGCTCAAACATATTAAACCAACATTGGACATTCCCTTTTATTGAGCGTCCCGGCTCATTGAGCCTCCTGGGTGGTTTGGGTCGGGTTTGGGTACAGAGGATTGCTCAAAGTATAAGGATAGAATTTTAGATGAACACTGTAAACTGTAATGATGTGCATTGCATCCAGATTCCTGGAGAACAAAGCCATTATAGGCATCTTTCATGATATAGCACAAGGACTAACGATTCTGACCTACAGAATGCACCTTTCCTTCGAAAATGGCACATTTCCCCTACTTCTCGTTTCATGAAATAATAGCGGATTTCATGTTTCATCATGGTTCGCTAAACTTCCGGACAAGTTGACAAAGGGAAAAAAAGGACGGCGACTATAAAATTTTTTTCTTCTCCGGCTAAAGAAACTGAGAATAATGTAATATAATTCAAAGCTGGCATTTCTTGTTTCTGTTCAACTTAGCGTAAAGCGCTTAATTTATTAAGATAATTTTCACTACGAAACTCTTTCTCTTCTTACTTTAAGATTATAAAGCAAAAAAAATAAAATAAAAGAAATCAGGGTCATCTCATATTACATTTTGCTGAACAGAAGAAGTCGCGTTGTCATTTCCGTTTCTCATCTGAACTCATCCTTTGAGAAAAAAGTGCAAGAAGTAAAACTTCTTAAAAGATTTCCATGTTTTGTCCGCAGGGAGTTTAGACGGTTTGGTTCACAAGATTTTTTTTTGTCAATGTGAAATCGTGTGAAGTCCAACCGGGTTTGGAACGCTTCTAGCTTCTTTTTTCATTTATTTGTGTTTAGGAAAATAAGAAGGGTATTGTATTTTGATTGTGAACCATACTAAAGCCAGACGAGACTCGAGGGAATTTACTTGGATATTTCGTTGAACACAAAAATGCTTCAAAATACTCTTGAATTTCCCTTTCAAATTGCGAAAAACATTCGGTGAAAAAAAACCTATCTGGCACGATACTAGTACACTTGCATGAGAATACTTATCTTCACATCTAACGTCTAAAGTAAGTATATGCAGCGGTTGTGTATGCAAGTATTTAAGCAGACTTCTTTCTGAGCAAAGGGAAAGGAAAAAGTTATGAATGAGGATTAAATTCAGAACAATGACATGAATAAGATGAGAGATATCAGATTTAGTACTTACGCTACCCTATTTCTTTTCTTCTTTCCACGGAACCGGACGAAGATTAGGTCTTTTATTCAACTGCTACGGCTGCTCAAATTTAAAACCCTCCCATCACTAATGCAGTGTTGCATAATACACAGTGAAATTATTATGATGCAAACATAAGTCGACGAGAAAGGATTTTGAACATCTTAAAAAGTTTTGTGAGAATTAGAAAAATATATGAGTGCTATATATGTGCATGTTTTCTGTATTTTAAAATTCAATATTTTGTTGTGTTGTGTTAGCGTATGTTTAAATAACAAAATGGATAAGTTTTCTAGAATTTCTTGATGGAAATTGCAGAATGCTAAGTAAACAATGTCGCTCTTTTATTACGAAATAAAAACATTACGACGACGTTCCCTTCAACTAAGGCAGCAATCTGTCAGGAAGTGTAGAAATAAAGTAAAGTTTTGCAGAATGCTAAGTAAACAATGTCGCTCTTTTATTACGAAATAAAAACATTACGACGACGTTCCCTTCAACTAAGGCAGCAATCTGTCAGGAAGTGTAGAAATAAAATAAAGTTTAAAAAAAAACTGTGGATCTCGTGAGATCGTGGTAAGATAGAAAAAAAAAGTTTTTTTTTTTCATTTCACAAACGTTGAGACAAAAAGTTAAATTAAACCTCATTGCCTTTTCATGATGACAAAGTGCTTGTATTGTAACATTACATCGCATTATGGGAAAACCCTGTTTAATTACTGGGATACCACAAAAGCAAAGTTCATTTTGATTGTTCGGTAGTATTAGTGTAGTAGTAATGAAGTTTTTTTTTTTCATTGCAGCTCGGCTCAGTCCCTGTGGACAATTGTTGTTCCAGGAAAAGCCTCAAAAATGTTCACGGATTGATGATGATTCGTCCACCTTTAGAGAATGAGACAAACACGAAGAAGTCGATATACTCAAAAGTATTACTCTTCCTTATCCACTCTACTGCGACCTATCAACTTAAAAAAGTCTAGTAATCAACCGGAAATTACTGCTTTTGTTGTTATGCGTGGGTTGTGGGTATCCGAGGATATCTAAAGCGGAAATGGAGATGGATGTATTTTCAACCAGAAATAAAGTGGGTTATCGCCATTTTTCAAAGTCATGGACCAACATTCGAGCAATAGATCATATCACCCCTCTGCACTTGAATCGTACTGATCTAGAGAACTGGTACTGCATCAAATACAAAAAAACGTACTGCCACGCCAAATTCAAACAATAGTACAGATGATACTTTTTTTTGGATTTTGCACAATTTATGTTTGTAAAAATTTGGTTGGTGCACATTAAAAATTCCATTCCAGTTTATATGGGACTTTTCAATTTTCTTTCCACAGCTTCTGATTGTAGCGCATTCAAAGACTGTTTCGAGTTGAGTAATATGTAAAAATGGGATAAAACGTGATTAGAATTTGATTGTCTCGTGAAAGAAATTCAATAGTTCATCAAACAAAAGCACGTCTTCCACGTTCGCTTGGCTGTCCCTCGCTTGAAATGGAAACATTTTGAAAAAAAAGTTTTTTTTTTTGTCTTTATCAATCCACTTGCATACGCAGATAAAAGGGGCCTTGTAATCAGCTTGGAGTTAAACATTGGTGATGATGCTCCCACTCTACTGCAATCTAATCTTGTAAAAAAAGTAAGTCAATCGAAAAAATATATTTATGTAGAACTCTCTTTAGATTTCTTTGCAACAATTCCTTCACATTTGAAGTTTTGTGAACCGCGAGGAGCAGCAATAAAAAACTTGGGGCTTTTATAGTTCATAGGAAAATGGTCGAAAATAGATTTAGCGGATTCACCAAGCGACAATGACAACGTTCATGAATAATGAATACCACTTCCTGGAATCCTAGAATAGAGGAACAAGGATCATAAGTTTGTGGCTCCTCCACAACACAAATGTATAAAGCGTAGATATGGGGGTGAAGGTGAAACCATCTTTCTCAAAAATGCCTTCCTTGAATGAAGACATATGGAAAATGGAGTAAATCGTCTGCTTCAGACTTCAAATTGTTTATCATCATGTGTGGTGTGGTCGAAACTTCTTAGTATTTCCAAACAAGTTTGTTAGCATGCACTATCTTATTGGTCGCTGGAGAATAAAAAAGACTGTTTCTAAGGAAAAAAAATAACAGACTTGTTTAAGCCGTAGGGATGTAGCCGACTGCAAGAAGATGCACCCAGAAAGAAAAAGATGGAATGAAATGACATAAAACTTCCAAAGTATGTTAATATTTCGAGATCTAGCACACGGGATGGTGTTTGACGTGATCTACTTTTCTCTCTTGGAATGGATGGAATTCATACATAGCTGAGGTATACAAATATTTGCCACAACCATTCGCATAATTTTCATGGTGATGGTGAGGCATTGGCATTACGAATGCATTAGTTTCTTCTTTGCTTCTTCTTCTTCCTTATTCATCTGCCATAAAGACGTCCATTCATGAATGTGAAAATGCAGCGAAAACGTGTTGGTGAGAGACTTATCTCGACGCAAAAGGGGAGAAAAAAAAGTTAATTGAAAGTCTGAAACTGTATACATATTTTTTTTGCTGGGCTCAAGATTTGTAGTAACTGCAACTGGACATTAGACTCATTCATGAATAACTACGACTTTTTTTTGAATAGGTAGTTGAACAAAAACTCGTGATATTGAAAGCACCAACGAACTAAAAAAAGAGCAGTCAGTGTTTATCTGAATGTACGACCGAGAAGGATAAAATGTAAAACTAGCACAATCCAGAAAGGATAGCTTGTTTTGATAGAAACGTGATCGCTGGATGGAACGAGATAAAATTAAAATTCAACTAGTGCGATTTTGGTGTGTGGCCTAGGTCCACAAGGAATACGATAAAGGCTGTGTAAAAACTACATCTCAAGTGACAGCATCACTGATCATGAGGGTTCGAGTACGTTGTAAGCTGGATTGATCGGCAGGGTCACTGTCAGATATAGAATTCAACTATAGTGTTTTATGAGGTCAACAAAGAATCGCCATACATATGAAATCTTTGTCCTTCATTCATTCATGTTTGAGTAATTGTTAACACATAAGAGCAGAGCAAACCTCTTCTAAAAGGTATAATATCATTCATCATCATTCCTATCGCTGCCGTCCACTCGAATTACTTCAAACGTTGGTGGGTGTAGCATGTTTTTAAATGAGCATCACAACTTTTGCACACCCTGGTCCTGTCCCGGCTTGGCTGAACTCTAGGAAAAAACATTTAGTGATTATGATTATGGTTTGCAAGCACGAGTATAAATTTTTTAGGACCTCCTCACACCCGAAAAACTTTACATCAACACCCGCTTACATGTCATTCATTCAACCTTCCTACATTAGCAAACAGATCTTCCCTTAAAGGATTTGTGAGGATAGCAGTGGCCACAAATATGATTATGGAGCGTAATTACATGCGTATGTGTGGTAGTAAAAATACTGATATTAAACTTCATTTTAGCGCTGTTTGCCAGACCTGAATGAAGTAAATACGCACACATCATACATGCACAAAAACTTTTTTCCTCGTCCGTAGAAATTCATAGTAATAAATGAGGGTGTAAGTAAACTAAAGTTGGTTGATGATGAACGAAGTAACGCAGGTAAAAAAAACACGTAGTCTTCGTGCTTTCCAGAGCATATCATATATTCATTTTCCACTCGGCTTGCTGCAGGGCTCACTGGGATGGAATATTATTACCACCACTTAAACCTTAGACCTTCTCCTTCGATCTCTGCTTTGCTCTCATGATCGCAATTTTTTTCAACCCATCTCGACCCAATGCTAAAAAACGACTACATTAGTACATAGTTCGAGCAAACAAGGAAAAGCGAGGGAGCTATTTTACATCTCTTGACTTCACTCTTATTATTGCTTTTTTCACATTTTTAGTGTAAGTCACGCTGGTGCATTGCACTTTTTTCATCTACACGTTTTTTTAACAATGTTAGTAGTGCCTTTGGAGTCTAGAAGCCTTGAAACTTTTACTAGTTCGTTGTAATGTGGTTAAATTAGCAGAAAAAAGAACATCTAAAATTTTGTTACATTCCCCCTCAAAATATTATTATTCACTCTCAAAGCTATTTGATCATGTATGTGGGGAGCTAATGATTTTATGCAAGTTGAAATGTTCACATGGGATTTGTATTTCGAAGTCGAAGGACATTCCGATTGTGATTGTGAGTTTCGTGTTAGGGGTTCAGTGGAGCATGATGAAACTTTATTTTAGGAAACTACAATAACTACATAAATGCAATAAAATTTTCAGCTTTTTCATTGATCTACTTTTGAAAACTTTTAACTCATTAGTAATCCCTGGAATTTCATTTCAGCTTTCAGGAAATGCGAAGGCGGAAATGTTTCAATGCTTCAAAACTTTTGTGAATGGATGCAGCATGTGACAATGACAATGAGTTCAAATTCAAATTGCTTTACTATTTTCCTTTTTCATACGTTTTGGCATATTGAGAAAAACGGATAACAAGTTGGATTTAATTTAATTCTAATGTGGCTTTCTGAATTCACACATGAAGGAAGGATTAGATTTAATTATTGATGGGAAACCTGAAATGTACATGATTTGTGGTATTCTTTAGTCTAGACTTTTTAATCAAAACTACATCTGGGTACTGACGACCCATGAAAATCCTAAAATGAGAAATTGATTTCTCCCTACGGGTGCGGATATTATTAAAAACTTGGCAATTCAAAGGATTTTTGGCAAAGTAGGCATAAATTATAAATCCTGCAACCTACAGTGTAATCTTTAAATCTCCCTTATGAAATTCTGAATAATAGAGAAGACAAAGGTGCTTCCAATTTTCTTCCACTAAGAGCTTTATTCTAAGAAATAAATGATTCATGATCAAAAGTACTTAAATTTTCTCATAAGAGCCTTTACTTCTGACGGTCCCATTCTTTCATCTCTCAGCAATAGCAGCCACGCTTAAGGGAAAGCGCACGTGTAAAACTACACCTTCAGGTTTTATCGTGTTGTCTTTCCACACGGTACATCATCAAGCCACAAATTTTCATTTATTTTTTCAGGATAAAGACAGTGGAACTGTAAAATGAGACATAATATGGAATATTGCCTTCAAAGTGGTATATATGTGGTCGTCTCCTCTCTCCCCACTAAAAAAATGTACTCATCGTCAGTGTTTTTTTTTCTACAACATCACATTGTCATTTCGCTCTCACGCTTTCTTCTATTTGGCAGAAAGCTGTGCTGAAATACCGGCAAATGCTTCGCCTTTTTCCATTTTTGTTCATGAATGTAACCAGTTCAAGGAACATGAAAAGTCTCTACATATTTTGCTTCCAAAGAATACAAGTCTTCAAAAACCAGCACAAAGTTTATTTACTTTTTCAGCTTTATCAAATTCATTTTCGCATAAAAGATGAGTGACTTGAGCATAATGGAATGATATAACATCATGCAAGCGAGAATCCCGTCTGATGGAAAATTGTGTCAGGATTGTCACGTGTATTTCACGGAAATGTGATGGTGGTGATAGTTTTTCAAGGCAATTTTTGTAAAATACGATTTTGGTTTGGTGTTAGGTTAGTGGTGACACAGATGGAAGGAATCAACTGTAAAATTTGTTTACTCTAATGCATTTCTGAATGGATGAAAGTCCCAAAGCTGAAAGTTTTGAACAAATGAATTGAGCCTTTTTGCTCCACAGTTGTGGAGACACGTATTGATTTGTGTGCGGTGATTGCAGCCAAAGCATCCATAAAAAGCATTCTCTCGGTTCTTCTTCCTTGCGGAACGTCCCGGTCTCCCGGCATGGTTGTATTTGTCTCTTTCAATAATACTACGTGCCAGCATAAGTTTTGGGTGGAGCCATAAGCGATGAATTAAATGAATTATTTCCTTAATTGGTTTATGTACTTGATTACAATCGGAAAGGAAGTAGAAAGCTTGTGGTTTCCACAGTTTGTTCAAGTTTGAATGGACCACGGACCTACAATTTAGAGGATACATCTATTCCAATCGCTTTCCTGTGGAATGTCGGTGTATGCTAGAGCGATGCGGTCGCATCAACTCGATGGTCAGATAGTCAGATCAAATAGGGATTTTTGTGGGGTATTCCCCATTTCGCTTTTTCAAGCAAACTATGTCAGTTTGGCTGTAGTCCACACTTATGAATTGGTCTGAGCGTTGATGGCTCATGCGACGCACTTTCCAAAAACAAAAAAAATGCTTCCGATGGTCTTTTAAACATATTTACAGCTTTCGAATATAGGAGGGAAAACAATGAAAAAATATTTTGGAAGGAATGCCTACACAAAGTATTTTTGCTATGTCCTCAATTATAAACTACGAGGATGTGATCAAGATTGAACACATACTACATTTGCTGCAAAATGTGCCATTTCCTTGCAAGTGCAAATGTTAAGAAAGAAAAAAAGTTTTTATAGAATTGTACAAGGAACTCTTTTTTATTTGCCAGAAAACTATCCCTTTATCTTTTTAAACAATAGGTTTTTGTTTGGAAACCACGAAATATTATTGCATTTTCCCCGTACTCTTAAAAGGGCGTAAAAGATTTTCTTCTCATATTTACAGCTTTCGAATGGAGGAGGGAAAACAATGAAAAAATATTTTGGAAGGAATGCCTACACAAAGTATTTTTGCTATGTCCTCCATTAAAAACTACGAGGATGTGCTCAAGATTGAACACATACTACATTTGCTTCAAAATGTGCCATTTCCTTGCAAGTGCAAATGTTAAGAAAGAAAAAAGTTTTTATAGAATTGTACAAGGAACTCTTTTTTTATTTGCCAGAAAACTATCCCTTTATCTTTTTAAACAATAGGTTTTTGTTTGGAAACCACGAAATATTATTGCATTTTCCCCGTACTCTTAAAAGGGCGTAAAAGATTTTCTTCCAATTTTCATCAATTCTATGTGCTTTTTGGACTTTACGATCGTTAAAAATTATGCGATTGGCTCGGCCCATTTCTTTCCTTTCTCCCATGTATTATCCTTTTTCGGAAAATTCTTAAGAAGTTGTAAAGTGTAGTGGCGTGACACAATTTTGAGATTATGGCCTAGAGGAAAAAGAGGGATGATTATCGCAAAAAGAGGAGTAAATGGAAGTTTAACCCGCAATGTCGAAACGGTACTTCAGAAAATTTTCATTTACTTTTAGTGGAGAAGAAATGGGTAAAAGGAGAGTTTTTTTTACTTTGGTCCACATATATTCCCCAATGGCTAATATATTGCAAGCTATTCCATTCTAAATGAGAAGAGAAAAACGAATAGAGATGAATGTACGATTATATCTATCTTTCCTCCTTTAATTTTGCGACAAAGTGCTTTTGCACACGACACAGCCACTTTCAATTCAATGAGAGTTCTTGCATGGTAGCAATTTTTTCTGCTTTCTTACAACTCACGGGATTTTGATGTTAAGAGGAAAGATAAAGTTTAACTTGGTATGTTCGTGTAATCAAATTTCCGCTTCTTTGGGGCCATACAAAGAAATTTTCCACTTCTAAATTTGCTTTGATTGGCCTATCACTAGTCAAATTAAACAGTCGAAGAAAGTAGTAATAGATACGTGTTTGTTGTTAAGTAAGTGCGACTATGAGAGGAAGCAAGTGAAAGCAGGTAAAGGGAAAAAGTAATTTATTCTCGAAAATTTTCCACGGATTCAGGTGAAAATGAAAAGAAACGCCAGATGTTGAGTCATGATGATGACGATGACAGTGTTGAATGGTACTCAGATAACAAGCTTCCTTCTCAATGGAATCTATCGTGGGTGGTGTAAACTGCGAGTTCGTGCTGTGATTCTTCAGAAAGCAATAGCAAGAAAATATAACGTGAATTGCAAATAAGACTTAACGTGGAAATGATGAAAACAACTTTGTTGAGTAAGTCAAAAGTCAGGCAGGAGGAACTCCATTCTTAGGCAATGTGTCGAGCGAGATGAGATGCAAAAGCTTGTAAAACATTGGTAAGATTAAATTCTTGCTTGTAAAGGGAGGAAAGTTTTTGGCTCACTTTCTTTTGGCATTTCCTCGTAGAAAAAAAAATTGAGTGTGAAGACCTTCTGCCAACAACTTCCTTTCTTTAAGCATTAAGTGTGCCATCATCGTATTATCCTTTCTATTCAACAATGCAATTCTCATTTTCCAATGGATTTTTAGATTCTTCACGCCATCCATCTTGCCATTGCGATTGTCGTCCGCGCAAAAGTGCAGAAAAAATCCCAGAAAAATGGCTGAATCAATTCGTATAAATCTTCCGTTGACTTTTGTATTCAGAGTAGTTTCTCGTTGAAAAAAGTGGACTCTCAAGTTTTGAACTTTCTTTCTTTTGTAAAAAATGAATGAACCCGGGTTTTAAATTATTTTTTTATTTTTTATAGTATGGATTCTAATGGTTCCATATAAGTACTTGGTAAGAGTACTATGGAACACTGGGCCAAATAACATAAACTCGTTGCAGCCAGCTCTTGAAAAATGAACTACTCAAAATTTCATTGTTTAATTAGGTATCATCATTCTCATCATCTAACTATACAGAGAAAAGATCAAAGCAGTACAGCAACTCCACACTCCACTTCATATTGTCAATAAAGAAAGCAAAAATTAATTAAAGCAATTTGCTATTCTTAATCAACATAAAAGTTACATTACTTATTGATTAATTATATACATTTGACTTTGATTTATATTTACATGGAAAGTTAATATCATCAACGCACTACATTATGCATAATTGCGTCAGTTAAGTAGGTATCATCATGACTCAATATAAACGTGTAGTATTTATATACATATAATTTAAGACTAGCGAAAAAATAAGTATAATATTTACCTTGTCCGCGGGACGCTCTAAAATATTATTTTATCTTAACAGTTAAAAACGGAAATCATGGCAAGAATTTTCGTAGTTGCCACTATTATCATTTCACTTTTTAGTAACTTAAAGATTTTAGCTTATATTTCTCTATCAATTATTTATTTCTTACATAAATTTTTATCATCCTTATACCAACTGCCCTCATTTTACTTGGTGATCTACCTCCTTATCTCCACACTACTACACATGTATTCTAAAAGTGGACTCGCAAGTCATGCATATTTACAATGTACATCATTCAATAAAGCATAGTTATGCGTGGGTCTGTTCTTGTTAATTGTTTACACTAACTTTCTCTGGTTGTCAACAGCTCAGGAACTGACTTCTTTAGTGTAAGGTTTCCTTTTCATTTGAAGTTGAAGGTACAACTAACTAAAAACTTTGCAAGACATTGAATGTACGTCTCAGAGACATTTTCAATCTTCATTCTCCCATTTTCTCCATTTCCGTCTAGTAGGCAACCTTCATCATTTGTGCTATTTACTTTTTTGTCAACTCTTATATATTTTACCGTCTCCAGAGACGAAGAAAGATGGGTTGGTATGCTTGAAATTATACTTATTTCAACATTTTCAACTTCTCCGAATCATGTTGAATGCCACAAAGACTATCATGTTCATGTACGCATTAAAAATTCATGGATGAAATTCACTATCCTTTTCACTTATATTCGTAGATTTAATAAAGTATGTAGCACAAAGCTAAACTTTAAATTCCCCAGTTCGAGTATCACATCACCTTCGATTCTGCATCAGCAGCAGTAGAAAAGTACCCAAGTAGGGTTTCATTCGCAGAACAATGAGCCATAATCATAAACTTTGAAATAGGCAGGCCAAAGTCTCCATTGTTAAGTCTCCTCGATCTATATCGAAAAATATATATATATGTATACACACATTTCAGACAATAAAAAAAGTCTAAATTAAATTCTACCAACTAGACAATACGTAGAAGTAAAACGTTAAAGATGAAAGAAAACAATTTTTTGAATAATTGCGGAAAGCTATGCATTATTTGATCATAAATGTACTTACATTATGATTTGTATCCTGAGCAGGTCTCTTGTCCACCAGCGGAAGATGAAGTCGGGAAATATGGAACGGTCTTTGCAGGAAAGTCGGTAGCAAAACAGCTAGAACTGGACGTCACAATTTTGGACTGAATATGGATGGGAGCATCGAAATCGGTGTCATCCTCATCATCTTCATCCATCTTCCGAAGGTGATGGCTAGAGTATGGATTGAATTCTCTCTCAAGAGCACACAAAAATGTGCTAATGTCAGAAAAAGCAAAGTTTTGGAGCACATTCAAGGAATTTACGAATCCTTTTGTGGGGTATGCTAAGATCCTATGGAGAAAAGCAAAGGATGGTGAGTTTGAGGTGAATTTCGTGGACGATTGGGCTGAGCTCGCAGCAGTACATTTTCGTTCGTTTATCTGATTGCATTGGATCGGGGTTGTTGAGTTGACATAAGTTTTCATTGAACCAGGAACCAACGACTCGGCCACTTTTTGTACAAATTCTGTCGCATCTTTGGAGCAAAATTTTCTTGCAACGTCGGTCACGCAGTGTAGATAACGAAAACGAATGCTGCGTTGTGCGGATAAAATAGAAATAAAGAATAGTGTTGAGAAATACCCTTGGCAAATGACAATTCAAGCTGAAGAGCATATAAACTCCAATAATATTGGAGTTTAGTAGCAATTCTCTTAACATTCTTACTCGTTCGTGATTTCAAGTAAAAAAATGATGGAGTTAGAAAAGTGAGTTTCGAGTGACCATTACAGCAAAATGCGCATTAGAGATTTACAATGGGAAATAATAAAAAAAAGCTAATGGATTTGCGCTTCCTCTTGGAAGTAGGATAGCGGAAAAGAGATAGGTTGTTAGATGTAATGGCCTCAGGCAAAAAAGGATGGGAAGCGAGAAAAACAATTCCAGAATGAGCAAAAACATACTTAATATTGTAATAATAACATGAATTTTCCGACTCAAGTAGGAGAACATCCTTCAAGTCTGAAACAATTTTCAAGAGCGCTTACCCGTTGTGAAAACAAGAAAATGAAAGCATGGAAAAAAATGTGGACAGAAATATGAACACAACGGCCTATTTGTATCATGTTACTCGAGGAACCTTACAAAGTTAACAATCCCTGGAAAGCCAAACTAGTAAAAAGTTGAACCGACTTACTGATACAACACAACATGCATATAAACTAAGCTTTTTTGTTTGGAGGAAAACGAAGCATATTAGATAAGACAAATTTACAGTAATGTTACAGTAATGATGAAATAATGTCTGGTTTGTAGAGAAAGTTAGAAAGGTTAGTGTAAAAACCGAAACATATGAACCTAAACTCCTTTCCATCCCATGAGGTAAAAGAAAAAGAAAGAAACATTATTTTTGGTCGGTTTCTTACCAGCACAAACTCAGAACATCTTTGGCATGGTTGACTCTCTTGAGGCTGTCAATGAACTTGGCGGTGCAGTTATCCCAATGATGGGAGATTCTTCGATAGCAATCCGCATGTCGCAGGAAATCCCGTTGAAACCTTTTGTCGGTACAAAGGAACTTGTAAGTTCTCACTGCGCCTGCGTTAAAAATTAAATAGATTGTTAAGTTAATTACTTACTTACTTGCACGATACTACTTTGTTAGAACGGGACAACTGACGGAAACCCTAATCACTACATTTGAATAACTGATGCTTTGAGCCGGGACAGCTCCGCACTAATATTGCTCATCAATAATTACTTGAATCTCAATATCTAATTTGAATGATCTAATTACTTCAAACACTGAAATGAAAGGTGCTGCAGTATCTGCACTTAACTTTCCAAATCTAATATAATATCTATAATAAATTAAACATTCTTATGTTGTATTGAGTTTACCTGAAGCACTTTGAAGCCATTTTTCTTGATCTTGCTTCGAAAGGCAGGTCTTAGTCCAGTTGTTGAAGCACACCATTCCCCAATTGAACCCCCTGCAATAAAATTGGTGAATATTAACCATTTTTTGACATCTGGAAGTCACGCAATGGACAGGCTGTTCAGTCTGATAGCTCCTAATTTTTGCGTGGCAAGACTGTAATTCATCATTATCAATCAATTATCGCTTCTTAAATGCCATTTAAGAGAAAAACAAAAGTTATGCGTCTGCCCAAACGCATTACGTCCCGTCGTACCTACGTTCTTGCACTCGTTCCGGTTGTAGAAGTAATTTCCTCTTTTATTCTTTCCTCTTGTAGGAGAAGAAGCCATCTCCGTTTTTACTTTCTACGTCAGTCATTCGACTCTGTCTGCGTCAAGTTGTTCAATACTGAATTCAATTTTGCAACTACTTTGGCTGAACTGGTGTAAAAATATGAACGGAATGTGTGCACACATGTCTGCTCTTGAGAATAATACCATGGTTTACCATGTCTTCTCTTCATTCTTTTATTTATTTATATTCACTAATTCTCTTTTTCATCTTGTCAGTCGTAGGTGTATGCATTTTTAAGGAGAAAGACCTGCACTGAGTTTTCCTTTGGTAGAGAAAACACACCTGTTGGCTTTGGCTCTCGCTTTCCCAGCTTTCTTTCTTCTTTATGGCTTTTGTTATTACCAAAAACAAGGTAGAAATTTCTCTGGGTAATTGAAAAATAAAGAAAATAGGGAGGGAGGTGCATCAGAGCCTTCAGACACCAAAATAATGACGGCATCCCAGTGTTTTATTGCAACCTGTACACAATAATGTGTTCACTGTATGATAAGAGGAGTTGCCTCTTGCCTTGTACAAGATTTTACTTTTGAATTACCAGAATGAGAGGTTGTGATGTACGTGGGTAATAATAATGATATGGAGTTGTAAGATGCTGACTTTCCATAAAAAATACATGCATTTTATGAAAAAAAAATGTCGAAATTGCTTATGTAAGTATTTCTTTGGAAGAAAGTACAAACTCGTGAAATTGAAGCAAAATCTGAAAATTGGGAAAGAAAATGAGAATGCAA
>JAHZMX010002177.1:0-23238 GCA_027743895.1 Seira musarum | reverse complement strand
AATTGATTATGTCTCG
Organism: Seira musarum; assembly: GCA_027743895.1. Classification (NCBI taxonomy): domain Eukaryota; kingdom Metazoa; phylum Arthropoda; class Collembola; order Entomobryomorpha; family Entomobryidae; genus Seira; species Seira musarum. The sequence continues at coordinate 23,222 of JAHZMX010002177.1, read as the reverse complement.
TTTCCTCTGGACAATCACTAGGATTCATCGCAAGTCCAAACCCAAAGCTGCTGGCAACTCGGCCTACTGGGAAGCAATGACGCTCGGGATAAAATTGTCTGTCTGTCCAGAAAAACTGATTGCTAGGAGTGAATTCTAAAGTCCGCGAAGCCATTGCTAATAACTTCCTATAAACAATTATTATGTGATTATGTCCACGAATTTGTTTACTAAAACTTAGTCTTCAACTTTTTTGCGACTCTTTTACCAGTTAAATACTTATATTAAATATGTAGCTTCTAGCATTTCATATCTTCCCGCTCGTCTTCCGGAATACGTTGTAATTTATTAAAACAACCCCAAAAACATGGCTGAATTCAAAAATCCAAATGAAATTTCGCCACCAGATTCGTGGGTTGTGATATGTTGGTTTGCCAATCCTAAGCTGAATCTTACAGATTTGAAATTAAAAATCCTTTAAGTTTTGTTATATTCAGGAAGAATATGGTTTCAGGAAATGCTAACTCTCGTTACTCGCTAGTTTGAGTGTGAATCATTTAAATTTATTACATACATGATTTAATGTAATTTCGACTTTAAAGTTGTTGATTTGTACTTATTAAAATTGTATTTTTTCAGTGCCAATTATAATATGAACTTTGCAAATTTACAGTTTGCTGAAATTAAATCAAGGTTTGTGACAATAACGAACTGTATAGTGGATAATGTGAGCAATAAGAAATTTATGGCACAAACTAAAACCACACGTAACATCTACGAGTCCTGCCCTGGTAATCGACACTTTGGCAGGTGTTTTTGATACACGCACCTCCTTAATACTAAATGGATATTTGTATACCCGAAATTTAAAATTTAACCATAGCAATCAATTATTGCCGGGGATATTGCTGCTGCTGATTTAGTCTAACAGCTAAATCAACTAATAGTTCACTACTAAATAGTCCAGCTAAATTTAAATAATGGTTTAAGTGAGATTTCCATTCAATGAAACTATCGAAACGGAAACAGCGGTTCATTTTCCTGCATACGTCGTAGTTATTAAAGTTGACGGAGAGTACATTGCTAAAATAAAATTGCTGATTTAAGACACATCGTGATTATGCTTAATGTTAAAGTTATAAACTTATAAATAGTGATATCATACAGTCTAACTATGTACAATACAACCTCCATATAAGATCACCATATATAAGATCAACATCCTCATAAAATCATCCGTTTGAATTCCCCTTCGCTTTTTCCTTGAAAATTAATTTTATAAAAGATCCCCTTCTATAAGATCACCGCCGTGTTGGATAAATGCGAAAGATACACACAACATACAAAGACATTAAAAATGTTTTCTATATAAGATCAGACAGATTTTTGGAAAAAGCACTCATCAATTTTGATAAATACGAAATTCGTTCAAGGTGGAGAAACATTTTTCTGCAAAAAAAATATTTTATGTTAACGTTCGTTAAAGTATTGTCATATTCTATTTATTTAAAGAAGTTCTCGATAAGGGACACGTGATCTTAAATAGAAATTTCTATATAGGAGCACCTCTATATTAGACACAAAAAAATGTTTCCCCTTGGGATGATCTTATATGGAGGTTTTACTTTATATCTGAATCTAATTACATTATTGTCATTCTTCTGCTTCTCCCACCGGTTACCAAAAAATATAAAATGATTTCCATTTTTCGTTAGTATGCGGACTCCAATCCAAGGCAATCAGTATTTTTACATAAAAATTGAAATTAAAAATGACTGTAATGCTTCCGCATTTAATAAATCAAATTTTTTTCGTTTCGTAAAATCCTGAAATTACTAGTATGTTAGGTGTGTCCCATTATGATAAAGGATGAAGGAGCACACGAGGAAAATATTTTTTTAAATAAAACACGTTAAAAATCAACTAAAGAAGGCTTTGACAGGAAAACACGAATTTCATGTCTGCATACTTTTGTTGCATATACCCTATGAATCTTCCTGCAAATCAATCTTCAACTGAAATAAGCTCTAATGATCAAACACAAGTCTATGGTTCGACTAGTAAGTGAATCCAGATAGTCATTTCGTGCATCAGCATTCATCTTTTTAAATAAACCGAAAGAAAGATTTATTGGCCGAAGAGAATTAACTTCCTTAGACAATCTTCTGGTATGGAAATTTCCTTTTGAGGATATTGCATAATCCCGTTTCCACTTATTCAGCAATGCTTCCGTAAAGTCATATTGATAGGTAATCAAAGGCAGAAAAAATATCAGCGCTGCATAAGTTGTCACAGTTGCAAACAGAAGAAACCACAAAATTGCAACTGGAAGTACATTTACACCACCACCAAGCAAAACCGCCGTCCCAAACATACAGATTAAATAAGCAAAGCTCAATAAAAGAAAAACGATTCTATCATTAAAGCATTGGCTGTAAGCACCCAAAACTGCTAATGCCTTGTACAATTTTATGGATTTACCTATTTCCAATACCGAGTTTCGCAAAATTGAGGCTAGCAATATTTTTGTGAATGATACATAAAGAATTGACCAAATCATAATCAAACAAGTCACTCTACTTGCTTCCCTAGAAAGGCATACGTAGTATATGAGCAATATTGTAAAATATAAAGAAGAGATCAAGCTGATATGATATTCCAACATTGCGGCTTTACCCACAGATACAAGAAATAGGTTAACAGGATCCAGCGGAAAGCCAGTCGTCAGGAATACAACCGCCGAAGAAACTACCAACAAGTAAGGGGTTACTGCATAGGTTAGTACGGCTTTTGCTGTCATCACTCCAATTTTGGCATCCGCATCCAGTTCTTTATGGAGCAGCATTGACAAGAACCCTGATAAATAATCGAATCAAATAATTTAGCATACCGTGCTATGTTCGGATAGAGGGAACCAATGAGAGAGGCGGCACGGAGTGATTGTGGGGTTTACTTGTTTTATTCATTCTTATTTAATTATCGTCAGGTAAGCCAGCGAATAAATTCCGCGAAAGCTTTTGTCCGTCAGTACAGTCGGTAACGTTCAACAAACGCCATATATTGACGTTCGGGAAAATATGGGACAAAAAATTATGTGATTATAGTTAAATTATCAATTAGTATCAAAAATAGCTTGGTAATGTCCAGCAAATGCGCAGTAAACAAATATCTTGTACAAAGTACCAGTCAAAGCCAAATTCTACAGATCGAGTAAGTTCACGTCCACTTGTATCGCCCGTGACCCCTTCCATTATTAAGACATCTCTCTTGAAATAACCCCACCTTGGAAATATTCCCAACCTTCAATAATCCTAAATCATTCCTTGGGCAAAATCTACTTATCTTCCAATAATCCAATCTGCCTAATGCATCGTCTTCAAAATATCCCTCCTTCAAGTGTTTTGAAGTAATGTGTGTATATCTCAAAAGCTGAAACATTGACATAGTTAATTCTGATGATCTGTTACAATCGGCTCGATAGATTAGTGGAGGAACACTTGCACGGTTAGCGAGGACCTCGGGTTCGATTCCTGAGTGGAGTCTGTATTTTTAGCAGATCATTAGATAACTATGACTGTATACCCCCTCACCGACCCTATTCCTTCAACAGATAACGCGCAATCGCCATTGCTGATTTTTACTGAGTAGGATTCCGTAAAAAAATTATCAATATCTGAAGACCACCTTAGAATCTTATACGAGTATCTCTAACAAATGGACCTAACTTGAATGGTATATATCAAGTATATAAAGTGCGTAGAGGATTTTCCAACTCTTATCTGACTAGGAAAAAATGTATTGCAATTTAGTTATGCTTGGTGGTCTGTGCTTTACGTAAGTATTACTACTGATGAATATACGGTTGTATTAAATACATTTTTGTCGTTACTTCTTCAAGGATATAAAGACTAGCAAAATGTGGGCAAAATCTTACCATTTATTAGAGGATGCGCTGACAGTATTTCACTAATTTTTGCACGATGTATGGACTCCCGAAAACTCCACGTGTTTGTTTTTGCATTCCTCATCGTTTCCTCCTCTGGTGTCGTTATTTGAATTCTTTTGAAAATTAGAACAAGTTCGTTGAGGGAGCAACATATATCTTCAAATACTGAATACTGTGTTGAGATTAGGAGAATCGGAAAGCCAAGGGCTATGATGTAGATCACGACCAATAACCAATTGAGTGTACTATTTAGCCCAGGGTGCCTTAACCCAATGAGCACGAGAAATGTCAGGGAGAAAACAACTGGAAAATGTAATGCAAAGTAATACACATTAATTATTTGTTTAACTCTCTGGCTTTTTGGCTGCAGTGTATGAGAGAATTTGTCCCAACGAACAAAATATGGAGGGAACATTTGTAAATCGGTTAGAGTCTGTTGGAGATCTAATGCACAAAGTAGAAGAGATTTGCGAGAATTCGCCATGTTGAAAAATAGAATTCCCGTTGTTTTGGGGAATAGCATTAAAGAAGGTAACTTGATTATTTCAACGTACGGTTAGCTTTACGATAACCAATCAACTGAAATAAGGAAATGGAAGCTCATTTAAGCAATTTTTTTATTGGCCGTTTGCAAAACTGATATGAGAAAATTAATGTAAAAGTTGTTTTCCAACTTCAAATAAATTGGATTTTTTAAATTATGTAAGCTACCCGAGAAAATATTTGTCGATACTATAACTAGGACATGGTTTATCAAAAAAAAAACGTTACAAACACGTAAATTGAAACCTGATATTTACAACTATTGCCGGAGTTGTTTAGTGAATATTGAAATTAAATTGGATAAATAGTATGGTCAAATGTCTCAGAACCTAAGACGCAGAATTTTCGCATAAATACATTAAGTAAGTCTTCTCTAGCTTATGAGGAATGTGCAAGGTTTGGTTCTCTCAGATCTTCAAACTGACTTCACCATTCGATAGAGCATTAAAAATAGTGCATACAGTGTGAAAATCAGCTCAACATGAGCCCTTTTACTGGGTCATTGTCGACTTAAAATTTTGCAACCAGGAGTTTCAGGATACTTTTGATGGAGTGTAGCAAAACAAAAAATTCTGAAAGTTCGTACGTGATGTATAATTATTAAATTTTCTACCGAAACTGGTCTAATTGCCTCTTCTTAAATTATGCTTATGATTTTCTCGCGTTAAAAATTTGAATTTTTTATAGTCACATGTGAGAACCGACGGTCAATGACATTTACCATATGTAAAAATCCATAATGATTAATCTAATGCTTACGGTTACAAATTTTTCAGTCGACAATGAACCAGTAAAAGGGTTCATGTTGAGCTGATTTTCACACTACTTGCACTATTTTTTATGCTCTATCGAATGGTGAAGTCAGTTTGGAAATCCGAGAAAACCAAACCGTGTACATTCCTCGTTAGTGTAACAATTCATTACGTAGCTGAGCGAAACTAAGCGAGTATTGAGATTGGTGTGTCGATAGGTCACCGATTTACCTCAAATTTGAAACGAAGGTTCCTTGGACACTGCGGACGAACTTTATTGTTTTTTTTTTCAGAAATTTAGGTTAACTATTAACGGCGGGGTCAACGGTCGAATTATTTTAAATGGATCATATAACTTGTGATAACTCATTCAAAAGCGGATAAAAGACTGAGTAATACTACAAATTTAGAATTTTGAAATTTTTAACGGTCAACGGCAGGAAACTGTTGAAAATGTTACTGAATAGAACATGTAGCTTGTAACAGCTCGTTCAAAAGCTCTTTTGAATCTGAGTATTTAGTGCTATTTTAACATTTGGATTTCGTTAATCGTTAACGCCATTAGACCGTGAAAACTTTTTCATGCAATATGGCTAATGGTACCTCATTGGTCGGTTCTCTTCAAACTGTATTTTTGCATGCATGCTGTAATGACTTCGGAAGAAGAATTCGTGGGTCCAAATGAAAAGAATTGTTTTATTTGTCAGCCTATATGGAACTTAAGAGACATTATAACTGCATTCTGAAACAACCTGCGACAAGCACTGCGACCGTCAAACCATTTTGATAGGTAATCAGAAGCAGAAAAAGTAACAGTGCTGCATACGGTATTCCGGTTACGAACAGTTAAACCAACAAAATTGCAAATTAATAGGAATTTCACTTGCAAAACACTTGTTTACTTTGTGGAGCAGGAGAATTTTCGATTATTTTTCTCTAAAGCTCCGGTAGTTACCTATACCGAATTAAATTTCTAGTTTTTCCGCGTTCCTTTATATTTAATTTAAGTAAAATAGGAGTCGACATATTCCAGCCTTATTTGTTTAGTGCAAACTCTGGCAGCCATTCTGCTCCAATTCCTTTTGTTTAAGTACCTCGACTTTTGTATCAAAATCTAAACAAAATGGTAAGTGAAGAGATATAAAATTAATTGGCTTTTGTTGTAGTGTTCCGCAAATAGTTTGGACACCGAGAGCAGCAGTTTAGTTTGTAATAATCGTCGGTTTAAAAATATGTTTATGATTTTTTTTCCTTTCCTTTTTTGTTAAAAATAGTTCTTTTTTATTGTGCCATTCCATATGGTTCTTAAGCAACGGTTCTTAATGTGAACTATTTAATGACGACCTAAAACCATAATCGGCTTGAACAATACGGATTCGCAATGTAGTAATGATGTAGAATAAAGTGTTACATTTAATTAATTTTGTCGATGAATTTAATTACCTGATTGATATTTTGTCCTACATAATGTAAGGCTTTCTGATGAAAAATTGGAAACAATAAAGTTATTGTAATTAAAAATTGTTTGGCTGTACATATTTCTTAGCAATCGAATGGATGTAAAAGCAGCTAAGATCTACGATGCTCGTATCAGGCATTGCTGCTGCTACCTGGCCAAAATTCGACATACTTAACAAAATTAGAATAAAATTGACTACGACTTAAATAGATGCACCAACATTTTATAAAAGCAGAATATTTACAGCTAAAGCAATTCCTCCGTCAATTATTTTCAAAGGCGTTAATCTATCCAGAAAATTGTTGCTTCCGAATTCTGTGGCAATTTTTGCACAAGATTTGTACAACAATCTGAGCATTTTTACGTCCCTTGATTTGTAGAATGTTTTTAAATCCTGCTGTTTGACTACCTGCAAAACAAGAACGGATTCTGTGTGCACTGCTGCCGTCCCTCCATAGCAGAGTAAAGGACCAACAACACTATTGAATACAATGACCACGAAAACAAAAATGATAGTAGTGCTTGTACTAGCAAAGTTTTTCAGGGATTTGATCAGCATAGCCAGGCCAAAGCCAAGGGTGAAGGTGATGCCAAACAAACTCCCGGTCAAGTAGTCCTTCTGAATGTAGTTTCTCATCGTATTTAGAACTTGTATGTGGCGATACATGAGGATCTTTTGCTCCATCGAGATGTTTGGATAAACTGCGATATGGCCAAATCTAAAAATGGATTACGACGATAAATTAACTGGCGACAGACGCAAAGTAAATATTTTGCAACTATTTCATACGCTTACAGGCGAACAGCCTCCCTCATTGTCATCGACCCAAATAAAAAGAATATTGCTCCAAAAGGTAGAACGCAACTCAAAGACCAAATCCAGATCCAGAAATTCATTATGAATACCAGGTGTTTCAGAGTCTCCATTGCAAGGTGGCAGTCGCTTATTGCAAACGTGTCTTCATTCCAATTTGAGCATTCCCCAATCAAGCGGTATCCAACTAGGGCAGGCTCGCACGGAGACCTGCAATGCAAGCCGTAGGTTAGGCCAAGTGGGATTAGGATTCCCGAGAGGATTACACTGTAGGCATAAAATATATTGACCCTGTCCAACAGATTATAGCTTTTCTTCTCTTTCAACTTTGTCCTTCCTTTTAAAAGCGTTCTGTATGCAGACTTGAAGTTGGAAAGGTCATTAAGAAAAACAACTGCCTCTCCAGACTTGCCTTTAATGAAGATGGTTAAAAGGCAAATAATAGCCATGAAAACAACCATGAGAAGAGTAACAGCGTTTGAGTTGGAAGCAGAACTCGCTTGCTGTAGCATCACAAAAACACAAATAATATTGAACCCAAATTTTCTCCAGAAAGATTTATTTTTTCTGGGAAAATGATCCACAAGTTTTGGGAATTCGTTTAATTTTGTGAACGGAGTGCAAAATAATGGAGAACATTTATATATAACAAAAACTAGTCTCCTATGTTCATCCATGATGCGTGCAAAAAATTTAAATCAAAATTGAATTTCTTTGTAAAGCAGGTTGTTTTATAAATTTCAGCTAAAAGAAATGTAAATCGGCGAAATCGTTCTGATTTCAAACTCAACCAGTCCGACTTGATGAAAGTAGTGATAGTGCTACGTTTTAACGTCGTTTAAATAACATTTCCTAGTTGAGCACACATTGAGTAGACGATAAACCAGACCATTAAGCAAACAAGGTTTTCATTGTCACCAATCACCACGTGTGAAAATATTTGCTTAAAACTTTAAACATACCGTATATTCTGATATAGAACGCCCCGCGTTCTATTCAAATTATCCCTCTCAACCCCCCGCGTTCTATATCAGACCCGCGCTCTATTTCAGACCCGCGTTCTATTCATTTATTAAAAACCAAAAGGTCAGACAAGTACTGATCGAAGTAATGTATTGGCGTTTTCTGCCAAACTCGTACACTAATAGGATGCCTACACCAAATAAAAGACAGTAAATAGATGCTTTTGGTGTTTCTAAACAAAACCATGTGGTGATTGTGGTGTGCAGGTGCTTAATAGGGAGCTATGGTCATTATGATTTATATTTTACCCCCACGTTCTATTTCAGACCCGCGTTCTATATCAGACCCGCGCTCTATTTAAACCCCGCGTTCTAAATCAGAATATACGGTATTTCATTTTTTATTACGTCATGAACCCAATTGAGCTTAAAGAATTGTTGCGATTTTGCCACGTAGATAAATATTTTTTTATTATTGCAATATGTATGCTGTTTTCACAGCCGTCATTTTTAATCGGACTGAACTTCAATCGATATTTACATTGCGATAGTCGCCTTAAAATTATTGAAAAGAAACAGGAACAATTTAAACGTATTTATAATTTTGATGGACATAAAAAAGTGCAAGGTACGTAGACGCCTCCAAAGACACTTTTTTGGAGATAATTTTCATGCTCAAATGTTTAGGCTGTTTTGCAAAACTGCGAGTTAACGAAAGCATGTATTTAGTACGCTTTAGTAAAGTGTGTAAGCCATGTAAAAATATCTCCTTAAATAAACTTCTCGATCATCATCATTCAGATACGCCAAACAATAATTCATTTCAACTGATTCCATGTTTCCAGATATTCCTTTTACAAAAAAGCCGTAATATTGTGTCTTTATTTGAAGATGTTGGTTCTGCTTGGACTGGGATGATAAACGCTGTGCGTCACCATAAGCCTTTAAAGTAAAATCGATCGTGAAGATACCTAAGTATCAACCATTTAACAGCACTTTTTAGTCTACTGCCCTTATCGATTTTTTTTCTAGTCATTTTGCCGTCGAAAAAAACTTTTCTTGAGTTCGAGCATTTAGGCACATTTTTATCATCCCAATCCCAGACAAGCATTTATTCATTAAAAGGTTTTTCCAGAAAAAAGCAAAACACAGTACATGGTTATCTCGCATGGTCGAAAATCTGGACTTAGCAATTCTTTCAGCATTCATTGCTAATGAAAATGGAACCGGAAAGAAATTGGAGCTTTTACACACGCAACGGGATCCATTTACCTTATGTACTTATGTAAGTATATGCATTTATATACCGTATTTCCTGTATTAAGTAAATATGAGTTGGCGCATTCCTTTGGCTTAAAAGCACATACACTTTTTTATTAGCTCTGTTGTCTATGTAGGTTGTCAATAATTTTTACCTGATTCTGTAATACTCGATTTGTATTAATTCAAGAGATGTAGTATTCGATTTGTGTACGATATTTCAGTACTTAAGAGATGAATAAACCGATTGAAAGGACGATAATTAGTGTTACGTATTGGAACTACGACTTTAATGAAAATGGAACCGGAAAGAAATTGGAGCTTTTACACACGCAACGGGATCCATTTACCTTATGTACTTATGTAAGTAAGCACATACACTTTTTTATTAGTTCTGTTGCCTATGTAGGTTGTCAATAATTTTTACCTGATTCTCTAATAGTCGGTTTGTGTTAATTCCAGAGATGTAGTATTCGATTTGTGTACGATATTTCAGTACTTAAGAGATGAATAAACCGATTGAAAGGACGATAATTAGTGTTACGTATTGGAACTACGACTTAAGATTTTATTTCTAATCTCAACGAAACAGTTCTTCTTTTTAATTGTAGTAAACATGGAAGGATAACGGTTTTCGCTCGCTACATTAATAGAAAGTGAAAATTAAAATATTCAGACTTTAGTTGTCAATGACATTGAGGCGACTGCTACAGCGTTAATTAACTTATGAATTAATTAATTAAGATAATTTTACTAAATCAATTTCGTAAAGGGTATACGGCTTTTGTTCCACCGATAATGAATATGAACCCAACACCATTTAGTTAAATTGAATTCATAAGAACGGACATTAAATTGTGACTTGCGTAATTAAAAAAAAAGTGAAGCGGGACTAAATCAATGAATTTCATTTAAAGCGTGATCATTATCAGCCATTAAAATTGTGTTAGAATAAGTCAAGTCATAATATTATTAATATATTTGTGAGCAAAATTAATGACAATTAGAAAATGTATAAGTGATTTAGGCATTGTCGCATTAACTGAATTGGAAATAATAATAGTTTTTTCAACAGATTTTATCTGCTTTAATTGAATATATAAATAATTAAAGTTGATAATTAATTTAACTAACGCTGTAATACTTTAAGTAACTGGTGCTTACCACAAGATATTGAACTGCGTTTAATTTGGTACTCAATTGCTAATAAAGGAACTACGGCATGTATGAATATTCTTTCCTTGCAAAAATTTTTGCAGAAACATATTTCATGGGGATACTTATATAAATCACGTGGCTGATGTGTACCCAAGAATATTATTTCCCCTTTTTTTATAAGGAATGCTCGCGTGAGCGTGATCGAATTCATGCTGAAAGAGCTTACAAATGCACACCATCATCCTCGTCCTCATCAGACTTACTTAAAGCCTTTACTTTACGATTACGACCGCTTACTCAGCTCTGCTCAGTCCACTTGATTTGAGCCGAAAAAGGAAAAACCTCAACATTTTCTTTTCCTTTTCTCTCTCTCCTCTTAAGCTGATTGTGATTGTGAAGCTTGAGTTGAGTAAATCGATATTTCATACCATATGCATAAGTAATGTAATGTAATAGTTCTATGGAATGGAATGCGCATAGCTCCCTTACTACCTGCAATATTTCTTTTTCCTCAAGAGCCTAAAACTTTCAAGAAAAAAAGTTCGTTGGACTACTAAAACTATTGCATTAAGTAAATTCGCATACTTGCCACTTGAAGAATTAAAATAAATTAATAGAATTACTTATTTACCTCTGGTTTTTGAGGTGCCTCCTTCGCCTTCATCTTCTGCTCCGCTATCTTTTCATTGATAGCTTTCAAGGAATCCCTAGTGAATACCCGAAAGTACACTGGGAGATCCTGAATAGTCGAAAGGTCATCAGAGTCCGAGTCCGCCATGATGACGATGACGGTTTTTGCACTATCACAAATTCACAAAAACTTTCACTTCTTAAGAAATAGATTTTTCACTCGGAAACTTGAACAATTTGTAGAAAAAAAATTGCGGCAAAAATATTAGTAGAACTAAAGCCATGCCCTGCCCTTCTGCAGCGGACAATCCTGCTGCTGCTGGCACGGCGGATGGTGAAATGTGAATGGAGTGAGGCAAGAAAAAACGGAGGGACTCTGCTCAGATGCTCTTTTGTTGGTGAGTAAAGTGTGTAGGTACATGTGGTTTTCTTTGGTCTGGTCTGGAGCTGGAGCTGGAATGACTCGCAGTTGTGCTATAGAATGGCAATGATAATAGTAATAGTGGAATGGATTTGCCCTAGCTTTAGGAAAAAATGTGAAATGGAATATGATTTGGTATGGGGTACCAGCATTGCCATTCAGTTTTGCTATGGTATGCTTTAAGGGCATCCACCTTCGAGGAAGAAGGAGAAGAAAAGAGAAAATAGGGAATTACTAAAAAATGCATGGGAATTACGTGCATACATAGAGGCTCGTTTCTTTGTATAGGAGTTCACACTTGTCCTTTCACAAAAAAAAAATTCAAAGGAACGCGTATGATAACAAAATCGTTGAAAGTACAAGGGAACCTCATGTTTGGCAATTGATAAATAAATACACACTTATTCTAGTGGTGTTTTCATGGGAACTCTGTCTCGCATTTATATCGTGTGATTACAAACTTCGCATATTATTTAACGTTTTGCCATTGAATAAACTTAAGTTAGAAACACATTGGTGGCTATGTAGAGAAAATTTATGTTTTGAAAAAAATGAAAAATATGCCTGTTGTGCTGAATGTGTAAATAATTAAAGCCTTTAAATACGTTTTAATTTTATACAACTGATTTTTAATCATTTAAATCCATTGCGACGCTTAACATAATTACGGTTGATTATTGCTTTCGTTAATCGTGTATATCTTAAATATGACTTACGTTAATTTATTAGGTTGATAAAAAAGTCAGTCCATTCAATGATGTTTGAAAGTACGAGTATTTACTGAAAACAGAAAACATTTGAAAAAAGAATAATTTGGTCGGGTTAATTTTATTGAGTGTTTCATCTAGTGTCAATTATATGTTTTGCCAATATTGAGCTACCCTTGTATCCCTCCTCGTTTTTTCTTTGTCCAGAGAAATAAACTTTTAGCTTGGAGGAGCACTCTCTTACCATTGCCATGCATTGATCCAAAGGCTACCAGCATACATGCATAGGGGAGAACAATAAAAACAGCAATGCGGCAAAAGAGGATCCTTCGCTATTTACCATTTACCACTCTCAACTCAACCAACCTTTTCTCCGAAAGCAAAAGAAGAGGAAGCTAACTAGCTCTTTGTGTAAGGGAGTCTGAAAAAAGAAGGGAGAACAAACGGAAGAGGAAAAACATGGGCCGAAGTGTACCGAAATTTCGCAAGGAATTCCATTGCAAAATATTTCGCTATTAAATAGTAAGAGAAAACGGAAGTTTTTCTTCCATAGCCTGAAATATGCAGGAAGAGTGAACAAATGGAAGAATAAGAAAGCACAACAATTTGCTCGTAAGTATACTTGGATGGTGAAATGAAAACATGAGAAAATGCTTTGTTTAATCAACGGGATTTTATCTACTTTTTTTATGCATTCCATTGTGAGATTTGGCCTTGTATGGGAATTAAAATACCATGGTAGGTACTACAATATCATGCACAAGAGGGGACACTCAAGGGATAAAGCTAAGCGAGCAATTTTTTTATGTTTGTCCAGAAGACTCCTCTTAATTCGCTCATTGTGTTGCAAAACACGTAGTGAACACTACGTGATCGACGGTGCTTGTCCGTCCGTCTAGTCTGTTAGCTCCCTAATTAAAATATGGGCCCGATTCTATTTTAGTATTAATTTTTATTAAGTTTTAACGTAATGAAGTTATCCGAAAATAGATAGCTGTTGATGTCTTGAGCCCAGGATTAAAATTAAGTTTATGATATAATTGATAATGAATGCACATGTCACTGAACTATTTTGTCGAAATTAATACAACTTTTGCTGAACTTACGCAAACTTATTGAACGCTAGCTACAGTGCATTTGTGTCCCTAAAATCATTAATTACGGAGTCGAGCTAGTTGAATACAAAGCAATAAATAATTTATGTTTAAACTAACTACAAAATAACTATATTCTGATTTTTTTAAATTCAACTATTATAGGTTTCTCATTTAAAATAGAGCAATGCTCTGTTTAAGCAGTCTTTTGCAACATCCATCCAGCTCCGCCGGTATAAACTGTATTTACTCCTTGCAAATATTGATAAGTTCATATGGCATTTTCCATTATTGAGGGCTCGATATTAAAATAATTTTATTAAAACTGCTTTACCAAAGAGGTTTTTACCTACTTGCTTGGCATTTGTTATCTCTCCATGTTGCATTACTCTTACAAATAAACATTTTTTACAAGACATCGTGCACTACCTATATAAACTTTATCATTAATTATTTAAAATTTCGGACAGTAAGGGAGTTGGCGTGTTCTTTATTTATCGTAGGTTGGGAAACGATCTGAACCATAACACGAAAAATAGAGAAAGTTTTACATCCATATTGATCCATTTCAATAGTTGGAGAAAATGAAATGGTGTGGAATTTAAAAGGAACACCATTTCCACCACGACTAGCACACTTCCATTATTATTGCTTGTCTCATTTGCATGCAAAAGTTCCAGTTTTGAATTCCAAGCGACCAAAACGTGTACATTATTTATAGTAGTACTATTCGAAATTCATAACACTTTTTATTTTAGGTGTGCATGTACATGTAATATGAAATATGCAAATGCAATTTACATTCATTGGGGAAAGTTTGCTGAATATTCATGAAAAGTTTCAGAAAAGAAACAGGAGAGGGAAAAAACCTAAACATGTTAACACACATATACAAGTTAAGTTCATATACATATGTGGTGTATTTGCCTTACTTATGCACCTACAATCTTGATGACGCATGGTGGCAAATACTTGCAAAAGAAACATGTTCGCTCTCCCTTTTTCCCTAGAGCTCTATTTCCCTTACATTCACTATACCTATGCATGAGAAGAAGCCGACTGAGTGAGTGACTGGAATTTCATAAGATGAACAAAGAGAGAAGCCGAACTACTACACCAATGCTGTGGAACTCTGCTTCACGTACATGCAAACAAATACTTGAAAAATGTGAAAACAAAGGAAATGTGAAACAAAGAGGAAACCACTTTTGCTTGCATACTGCTATATCATTTTCATTTACTTTCGGTTAGCTGTGACAAAAATGTTAAAATTGCATTTTTAAGTATCTCTGCAAAAATTGTGGTCAATGTGGTACTTACATCAGATTGATTTTTTACATAAAATTAATTCCTGAACTTCTGCACATGAATAGTTGTTAATGAAGCTAAGAATGGAATTATTTATTTATTACCACCATTTCCCTGTTCTGCCAGAAACTTAATTCAAGCGTAAATGTATTAATTAGTATAGACTTCAGAAAGTGCTTCGTACTTCGATTTCTAGATTCTACTATACAGCAATTTTACTTGTCTCCACGTCTCCTCAGCATCAAAGGCTTTGAATCAAAGCATAAAACCACAATATATGTAACGTTTTTTTGTTCTTAGCCACAATGCAATAATGCGCTTAGTTTCATTAGCACGCCGACGGCAAAGGAAGTTGAGGGATGATGAATTCCATGAATTCTGTGGTCTGCTCATTTAATATTCAATCTTGCATATGATTTGGAAATGCCATTAAATCTAACTATTATTAGTTGACAGATTGCAGACTCCAACTAGGATTGTGAATATAAAACTCTGGACTTCCCATGATGAAAGATAGTATAAATATTTTAGTAATTCTGATAAGTATTTGCCAGATACCGAGTACGACAAAATATTTACCAATTTTATTTGAGATTTAACAGCAACAGTTAATTTCTGTATGATGTTCATCTGCGAAATGGTGTTAAAAGGGTTGATAAAAGTAAATCAAATCTTAATCACTAATTTCAGACTTACTTGCAATTAAATGCTACCAATGTGAGTCAACCATGAATGGAGATTGTGGTGATCCTTTCCCAGACAAAGGAAAGGCGTTTCTAGTTGACTGTGACCAGTTTGCTTCACAACATCGCAACTATACCTTTTGCACAAAAATTGTTAAGTCAGGTTAGTTATTGTAAAACAATTTTGTGTTCTATGATTAGTGCAATTCTGCAAATGGTAGATACAAGGGCAAAGACGTTTTTTGAAAATGAATGACGAATTTTGTGCAGATAAAGGAGCCAAGTTTGTGAAACGAAGATGTGATTTTTTGGAGAACCCAAATAGCGGAAAGGTAAGAAAATACCTTATTTACAAATAAATTATCTGAAGAAGTTGTCTAACCATTCCATCAAATTATATTTAGAAATTTCACATGACCCAGTGCCTCAAACAAAGTGGATCCGAGTCGATGAACTGTGGATGCATCACGGACAAATGCAACAATGGAAACGTTGTTTCGGCCGGAAGAAAACTCATTATTTTTCTAGTCTTTTTTGTTCGAGTATTTGCTTTTTTATTTTGGTTCGGAATACTAAGAGGCTTTGTGGTTTAAAGAAAAATATGTATTTCTCTAATTTGTATAATTAAAACTTGATAATTATTAGTTGGACTAACCAATGACGTCTTTAACGTTATCTTAATTTAAGTGTAGAATTATAATTTAGTGGAATGGCTTTTTCATCAGCGTCCTATCAATGACACTTGCTTTAAACGATTTGATGAAGGAATGATTTACTGTGGATGCAATACCGATGAATGCAACGAAGGACATGTGTCCATCTCTATGCCGAGTTTTATTATTTTAAACGTTATTGTTTTATTGGTTAATAGCTTTATGAAGATCTGACTTTGGTTGAATTCAAGTGTTAGTCTCCGTATTTCGGACAGACGCAGACTTAATAAAATGTCTTCCATTATATTTCCAGACTGGAAAAGCCAAACTAATCGTAATATAAGTAGTGCGTTTTTAGTTGGAGAAATTTTAAAAATTTCTTATGGAAATTTAAAACCTAACCTAACCTAACCTAACATGGAAAATAAAAGTTACCCGAGGGGGACCCTCACCTCTTAAAAAATTGGGGCAAATAAAGAAAGTGCAAATACAGCATGAAAATCCTTTATTCCATTATTTCATTTTATCCATTATTTCTTTTTCCATAAGTACAAGAATACATGGTTAATTATTTGTGTACCTGAACAGTTTTATAAAATCTGTATCTCTCACTGCGAACGACAATCCTCAAAAGGCGTTATTGATTGACCTCATAAACTGAGAATAGGTGTTCTTACACTTACGACTAAGGATGACGTCAACACTTGCGGCTATACAGAAAAATTGGTTAGATAACTCCAAAAAAACAGACATTTTTTTATGAGAACTGTTTCTTTTTAAAATCATCATTAACATTAGCGCCTTAACCATTACCCTATTACCAATTACCAACCGATTTCGATAAAAAACCTAGGAATGTACAACAAATATCTCTGATTTTACGATATGAAGTTGTGGTCAATCAGGTGGTTATTTGCGAGATATGGCTTAGGCGGAATGTTGCCAATTTTTACACTAAAGCTCCTCTGTTTTAAAATCGTAGCTGCTGTGTTGATAATTCTAGACGATTATGATCGCCAGAACTTAATCTTTAGTATGGTAGAGGTAATTGTCCGTAAACGTATTAATAACGTATTTAAGCTTCTTAAGTTGCATCTTCTACATAGACCTATTATTAAAAGCTTTAGATTTTCCTGCTCTTGTACTATAAGTCTGACACCCAAGCTTTTTAGAATATTATTAAAGTATTTTTTAAATCTTATCCTTTTAATTTTTTGTATTAAAATCTCACGGATTTCCTGCATAAAGTAGAGCAAAACAAGAGCAATGAGAGCAAAGTGTACATAGAAAATGACGGCTGTGTTACCACGTATACTTGCCGGCTGAAAATTTTTGGGTTCTCTATATATTAAACTTGTCTTTTTCTCATTCCATAACTCAAGCCAAACCAGAATATTATTAAAGAATATATCGATTCCGGATTGTTGTATCGTAGAAAATCTCAATTTATACTTTTCTTTCGGTAGTCTTAGGTTACGAAGGACAATATTGTTGTATACCTGGCCAATAGACTCTCTCGATAGTACAACATCTTTACGGTCCGCCTCCACTGAACCGTTTATTATCCCATGGAAAAGTTCTAATTTAATGTTTTGAAGTGTTGACAAGACATCGACATAGGCATTTGACTCGCACCGGGCGATGATTTTAAAATGATAATTTGGCGACAAAGATTCCACCAGCGATCTAAACGTGATTGGCATGTATCTAAAATCTTTTATTTCTTTGCCCTTGTTTTTTCGTATTGACTTGTACTTTTGCCAAATAGCATCTTCAAATGCAAATTTGTTTCTCTCGCCAAGTGAAAAGTTAATGGGTGCATCTAATTTCGAACGATCTATTTTAAAGCAATATACGTCTTGGTCGCATCTCTGTCTCAGGACATTCAATTTTTTATGAAATATTTTTTTGTTGTTATAAGTAGTATTTAAAAAATTTGCGAGTGCAAAAGCTGTGTCCATTACCGACTTAAATAATGCATTACGCAAACCTGCAATGTCTTTAGCGGGTTTTGCTAGTGCTCCGTTCCCTGGACCCTTTGTGTAAATGGTAACATTATTCATAAATATATCTTCCCACGTATCCATTTTGTATACCGGAATTGGAGCTGTCAATCTAATTATATTGTCCCCCAAATATGCATTGCTTAAAACAATGCCACATAATGTCCACGCGCCATAGTACCATTTTAGGTGGTTTAGCTGAGAGCACCCTTGAGTATTTAAGATACTGTATATTTCTAATAAACCATCGATAACATTAGAAATCCGGAACTTCATGTTTTCCCTATTGCGGCTTGCAAGAACTTGACATATATAAACTGTCGCACTACCACAAATTGAAATTATTATTAAGGCCAACCAAACCTTATATTCAAATGCTGTCACATAGCCTAAAAGGCTCAAAAGACCGTGTTTGTCAACTTTGGAGCAAGTTAAAAAGTGAACATTTTCATTTTCGTTGGTAAAATAAAAATCCCCGTTTATGTGCAATGTACGATGCTGTGATATAAACGCTTCTTCAGTCTTGTCAGAAGATTTGCTTTTTCTCAAACCAGCTACCAGTATGTCTGCCAAATTGATTTCATTTCCATAAATTTCATTGAATAATGTTGCATTTGGCAAAAGTAAGGAAATAAACATTCGGGACATGCCTTTAAATATTATGCCAGAACCTGCAAGTTTGAATTCACTTTGTTCATTTGCAAGGTTTACTAGTACTGGGACTAATTTTTCCTCGCATCTTTCGTAACCTAATGCTCCAATCTCTTCAATGGTCATGTTTGCTCCGACGCTAAACGGAGTCTCGTGAAACTTCAAATACTCTTGTAAAATTAAATGACATCTGAGTAAATTACCTATAATAGCAATGCCGAANATGTTTGCTCCGACGCTAAACGGAGTCTCGTGAAACTTCAAATACTCTTGTAAAATTAAATGACATCTGAGTAAATTACCTAGAATAGCAATGCCGAATATTTGACAAAACTTATTATACATTTTGTGGTACGACTTTAGATCAGGACATGACATTATTATCCCAGTATTTTGCAACCAAACTTCATTCGCAGAGGTATTCACGAAATAGATTATTTTCGATGGATAAAATTCCTGAGCACGTTTACCTAACCATAAATCTTCAATTAGGATAACATCTTCATTTAGATTGGACGTTTGTGAAACATAAATAAAAAAGAAACGAGATCTGAATTGTGCGGAATGAGCAACAAAATCAGTTGTGCTATAAGGATATCGAAAGATAAAATTATAGTCTGTTGGAGTCATGTTTCTTGAGTTAGTCATGACACCGCCACAAATTGGGGATTCAATAATAACCGTTACCGCGCACTTGCTAACTTTCTGTTGTGGATATGAGTTACGAGGTAATCCCTGGTTTGAATTTGCGAACAAACCCATCTCAAGACAGCGTTGATTGCTTCCACTCCCAAGATTCTGCAAACGCGTTTTCGTTTTGTAGCGATGCATTGAGAGTATCACCGGAAATGTTAGTTGAGAAAGTTGAAACGAACCTCCGGGAGTGTAGTTTACCTGTAATAAGGTAATCCATTAGTCATTTATAGTTAGAATAGTCTTGATTTGAATATTTTGGTTTGGCTTTTGGACTTGACGAAATGCTAACAACTTTCTCATTGCAAGCCTTTGTAAACCTTACCTTTAAGTCAACGTGATTTAAGATCATATGCACCATGCAGTCCTGGAATATCTTTAGTCCATCATTTAAATTTAGATACGTTGTCATTGTATATTTGATTTTGAAAACGCAAAGGAGCATTATCACAGCTCCAAATAGTGTATGGCAAACTTTCCACATTTTAATTATCGATTAAAATAAAAACGAAGCCGCGACTTACAGTTAAAAAGACTGTTACGGTTTAAAAAGTTTGGTATTGAAAAAGTGGTTTTATGCGCTTTTGGGCGCTTGGTTGCTTCCTCAATTCTTGAAAGTAAGGTTATACAGAAAAAAGTTCTAATACTACTTAAAGTTAAAACTTTGCCGATTTCATTACCTTAATTGGAACACAAGTTTTAATAAAAGAATATTTCCAGGTACACAAGTAAAAGTTAATAAGCATCGTAATCGACATTTAAGCTGAATCCGCATATCTAGTTGGCGCCTAGCTCCTAACAATTTCTTAAAAAGCAAACATAACGTATCCCTTTTGAGGTGATAGTTAATATGCATCGTAATCGACATTTAAGCTGAATCCGCATATCTAGTTGGCGCCTAGCTCCTAACAATTTCTTAAAAAGCAAACATAACGTATCCCTTTTGAGGTGAAGACTATTTGTCTAAGAATGCATTGAACGTTTCCGATTTCAAACTTTTTTCCTTAACGTGTAGATCATGATTAATAGTATTTACAATCAAAAACTCAGAACGCGCATCTCAATTGCTTGTGTTACAATTTATGTGTGGCGTCTTGATTAAACCAAAATTAAATGAAGTGCTCGTTGAGCAGAGTATGGAAAATTGGTAGGGATGAAGTACATAAAAATGTTATTGAGACAGAATTTTTGAAGTATTTTGAAATCATAATACTAAGACGGTTTATCACTACTAGTTTTTGTAAACGTGACTACAGAGAAACAATTTCTACGAGCGTCACTGCAATGGGCTCATTTTATACACACCATCTCCTTCCTGTAAAATATCAGGTTATTTTGCAAATCTCTCAGCAACAAGTGAAAAGTGCGTTCTGACTTTCTGAATATAATAGTTATTGACTATTCTCTACACGAGAAAAGAGAAATTTCGAAATCAAAGGCGGTGAAGACATGTCGAATACATTGTAAATCTATAAATCTATTTGCTACTGAAAAACTGTTTTGAGAATGTGATGTCGACAAGCAGCTCTCGAGAAAGCACAGTTTTATTGCTTTAGTACATTACAGAATCAGCTGAAGTTACTAGATCAGTATTAAATTTAAAAAAAAATTTATCCGCAAAAGTAAATTATCAAATATAGGTAATTAGACAAAAACAGTATTGTTAGAAATAAGCGATTGTAAAAGGAAACCTATACTGATGGACCCAGATTCTTCATGATGCTCTGAGCCTTGAATTTACAAACACAATATAACCTCCATATTAGATCACCCTAAATAAGATCACCACCGTCTTAGACGCACACAAAGAATATACCCAGCATACTAAGCTATTGAAGACGTTCCTTATATGAGGGCAGGCGGTTTTTTTGGGCAAATATAACTCTTTTCAATTTTGCTTGAAATACAAATTAGTGTCAAGGTAAAGAAATAAATTGTTCGTTGTAACGATTTTGTATCCACTAAAATTATAAAATGAATTGAGTTATCAGTACATGAAAAAGAACGTATAGTAAGAAACCTTCAAATGAGATCATCCCAAAGGAAAAGGTTTCTCGTATCTACCTAAATAGGTGCCGCTATAAAGAAATTTCTGTATAAGATCACATCTCTCTAATAAAGAAATTTCCATTATTGAATGCGTGATTTTTGTTTCAAAGCCTACCTACGTACGTTCTGTTTCCGACACTAATAACTCATAATTAAAAAGTCTTTTAAAAATTATCATTCGCATACAAACGAGTCAAAACTCTATCAGCAAAACTGAAGCGGAGGGATCCTTTAGAAATATTTATGATTCAAAACTTGCAGGGAAAGGAATTTCTTCCTCATTGATTATCTCTTGATCATCCAAAGATCAGCAACTGGAGAAAGAGAAAATCATTAATGTATGTAGATTCAGGAGTTAATTCCGTATCAACTATTCATATTTTCAAACAGGGTACCTCACTCGAGAATTTCCTTTGGGTCTGATAGAGTCTGAGCCGTAGAGTCCAACTTCTTTACGAATCTAAGAAAATCGATTCAAAAGTATGAAGCAAATTGATGTCTTGTTAAAATCTTCAAATCCACAACTAATTCGTACGACACGTATTGGGCAGTCAATTTGTTGTGGCTGCTCTCCTTGTCGAAATTGAAGTACACTAATGGATTTATTCATTGAAATTGATAAAGCTCTAGATTATGTTCCAGCATTCCTGAAACTGGGTCTGCATTTGCAATCAAAAATCTTCGTCGAGTGACACAGTCCAGCAAAATAAGTGATTTCTAGTTAGGCAATTTTGTGATCATTTTCTAAAAGCGTTTATAAAAATCCGAAAGGGTTTTGATGGCTTCGTGGTTGTCATAAACAAAAAGCCACGTAGAGTGACCATGAGATTCCAAAAAGTTCAAAAACTTTTGATTGAACTCATTGCAGCAGCATATTAGAAACAACTAAACATTATATATACACTTGCAAAAACATTTTAACTCGCTGGAAAAGGTTATCGCGTTTTTTTGCCCTATAATTTTGCAAAAGCTCTATTCCATTACCCTGTAGATTGACTGAAAAACTGATACCACTCTCTGAAAGCCCCTTGAAAGTAACTCGCGTAGCTCAAAAATCAGATCCGCACAGAAAACATGGAACTTACACGAAAGGGCAAGATCTCGATTTTAATACGATGCGATACGTGCCCGTATAATTGTGCAAAGGAGCTTATTTATGAACCCGGCATCACATTTCATTCCTTCTTATTTTGCATTCTCTGCTTAATTTGAACATTACCCTGTAACTCATTCTAGATGAGCAATGCAATGAAAGGAGTTGTTTTGGAAAAAATGCACTTGAAGTTTTTCAAAAACAACCAATATATTTAAACAATCGAATGTGAATTAGAACCAGCTTGATTAGCAATAATTTAACTAGTGCAGTTAAAACAGCGATAAGGACGTAGCTGAGTAAAGGGTTAAATGCTGTTTTTATCATGTTATAATGTCTTGTTGATACTGTTGTCCATCATGTC